>JAQQAE010018137.1:0-11274 GCA_029823295.1 Pseudamia nigra
ATGTGGCATTGAGTCATAGGCTTTCTTGTAATCAATCCAGGCAGTGCACAGTTTGGTGTGTCTGGTTTTGCAGTCTCAAGTGACTGTTCTGTCGACCAGGAGCTGAGGTTTGGCTCCTCTGGTGTTTTTGCCAATGCCTTTCTGTGCTGTGCTCATACGTCGGTATTGTGTGATCCCTGTTTCTCCCAGATACTTTTCCAGTATTGTTCAGTTTCCAGCCTTGGTGGGTCTGCTCTGTTATTGTTACCCTGCCACTGAGCGTACACTTTTGCTGGTTGGGTTGACAACTGCCAGTTTATTTGTTTGGCTTCACTTTCTCTTGTGTACCTCTTTAGGTGACTGGCCAAGGCTTGGAGCCTTTGTTTGGCAGTTTCCAGAGCTTCAGATATGGGCATCTGGTTGTACTTGTGGGATCTGGCATCTGGGTACTTGTTTTGTCATTGCACCTTTCTGGGTCTCTGTTAGTTGGCTCACTTCCCTCCGTGCTGCCTTGATTTTTGCCTCCAACCTTTTTTTCCATGGTGGGTATTGTCTCTCGTGGTTGCTCTTATAGCCAAGCGTCTCAAGGATCACTGCTGCTGAAGTGTATATCAGCTCATTGGTTTCAGTGATGGTTGATGTAGGAATCATTGTCAATGCTGCATTCACATCTTCTAGGAGATTTTGGTCCATTCCTCCATGCAGATCTCCTCTAGAGCAGTGATGTTTTGGGGCTGTCGCTGAGCAACACAGACTTTCAACTCCCTCCAAAGATTTTCTATGGGATGGAGACTGGAAACTGGTGAGGCCACTCCAGGACCTTGAAATGTTTCTTACGAAGCCACTCCTACATTCCTACATTGCCCGGGCGATGTGTTTGGGATAATTGTCATTTGTCCCGTGTCTTCACGGACAGCCAATTGGATCCTCCGGCTCAAGGCTGGTGAAATTTTTTTGGGTCTACCACTTGACTTTTTTCCCCATAACCATCAGGATCTTTTAAGAAGTTTAAAATGACTGTCTTACTGCGTCCAACCTCAGCAGCAATGGCACGAGAGGCCTTGCTGATGCAGCTCAACAATCCGACCTCATGGTCAATACATGGATGGAGAGAAAGCTTTTTTGCCTTTGCCATCAAGTCATGACAATGTGGAGACCTGACAGAAAATGACCCTGAATCCACATTTTTGCGAAGATTTGGGCTTTTAAAGGTTCTGGTCTTAAACTTTTGATCAGCTGATGAACAGTATATTTCAGTTTAATTGTTGTTTGCAATAAATTGCTTACTCAAAATTTTTTCTTGTCTGACTCCCATTTCTTCTTTTTGCATTTTGAAGCACTACTTAGAACCTTCTTAAGATCCAACAGTGCAAAATGTACATTCTTGCAATTTTTCAACTAGTCTTACAATTTTGATCAAGGAGTGTATATAGCTACTGTACCAATACCACCACGGAATTAATATGTGTCTGTCGCTATATAGACACTTACCAAACTCATGCATGAGTTTTAAATCTTTTTCCATATACTGCATATTTCTCTACAAAGTGGTGACTACATGACCACTCTCTCTAGAGGTCACAGAGTGGCGACTTCTTGACTTGCAACTCTCTAGTGGTCACAGAGTGGAGGCTACATGACTCACTACTCCCTCTAGTGGTTGCTGAGTTTGCAGAGCCCAGCACTGTGACTAAAACCAGTGAACTTTTCTGTAATACAGTATAATAACATCATTCATTCAGCATCACTACTTTTTCTTCTAAACACTCGTTTGATCATTTTTGGTTACATTTGAGTATTTTACAATAGAAATACCACAGATAGTCCATCCATGCTTTAAAATGTTCTTTCTTTGGATGTTGACCATAAGCTCAATACAAATTAGAGTAAGACACAGTATGATAGACCTTTCATAGACATACCAGTAAATACCAATAAATTTTATTATCTCTTCATTTCTTGTATTTTTTGTTTTTAGGAGAGTGTGAATTTGACACGTGCGGCAGTTGGACAGGTGTTGAGTGAGACAACTTTTCACGTGTAATAACCACAGCAGCAGGGGACACACACATAAATACAGCCAGATGCAGATACACACTCATGCCAGAATGCCAGAACAACAGGTGGCTTCTTCTGACAGTGTCCCTGTTGTTATTCAATGCTGTCAGCACTGGAAATAAGCCATAAATGAATAAGATGTGCATTTTAAAAATCTACCTTTATCTTGTTTTGCATTCCAAACATTGTCATTATTTGTGGATTCTGAGGAGAGGCTAGGAAAAAGATGTGTGAGTGTATATAGTAGTAGCAACAGAGATGAGGTTTGAGCACAGGGTAGAACAGGTATGTAATTTCCAAAGCAGAATTAAATATTTGTTGATATCTGGCAACCTCACTGCCTCTTTAATGGCTCTCATTTTTCTCTTTTTTGCACTCTACCTGAAACCAGCAATCTCTCATATTTTTCTTCACTCTTTTTATGTCACCACAGACCGAATTTACAATCCTTAGTGCAATGACCACCTGTGCAAGAACATAAAGGTTAGACACAGGAAGTGAAGATTAATTCCTTCTGCATTTGAGCATCAGACCCCAAAAGATCTTTCTGTATTATAACACATACGAGTTGTCTGGCAGTGCTGTAGCTTGTCATGCCGAAGACTTTCTAACTCACTAAACCTTTGCAGCCATGGATGATTTCTGCAGCCACATAGGATCTGTAATGTCCTCAGAGTAGGTTCAATATCTTAGATGCTGACAGGGAAACGTTTTAGAAGAAAGAAAGAATGGAGCGAGAGAGGGACAAAAAGGAAGGTGAGAGAGATGAGAGAGATTAGGGATTGATTATTGATCGTTGTGGAGTTGTCAGGAGGCTGAGTAAAAATGGAGGAACACAGCATTTTTTCACTTTGCCTCTGTTTCTTTCCATGCTTTTCAGTCATTGACTGAAAGAAAGACTCGTGAGGATGGTGGAAAAGGAGGACTGCACCAAAGATTTGTGTCATATTTGCTTCATTTACCCTCTCCCTCATGCTCTTGCCATGGGTTGGTAAGAATCTTATTTTCTGAAAATATTCAATCTGAAAAAAGGAAGAGAAGGCAACCCAAGAGGTGAAAATGGATAGAGGAAAAGACCAACGCTATTATAGATACTGTATTTACTTTTCTACCAAGCATAGCAAATCGGCATGAATAAAAAACCTTGCCATTTCCAATTCCCAAATCAAACAAACACTCATTAAATCCTTACTGTCACCAGTCATCTCACACCACTTCCACAAATTATATTTCAGGCAAATGCACACATTTCACTCCAAGACAGTAACCAAATTTAATCCTACGCATCATTTCCATTGAAATAACACAAATCCAATGTATTCTTATCGATGATCAAAGTGAATGTACTCCACAGATTTCTCTGTCCATCAGCATTTATCAGTTTGAGCATATAGAGTATGTGTGTTTGTCCTTTTACATGCATGCATATGTCAATAAACCCTAGACTTTGTTATTCCATTAAGAAATCAGTGCACAATAGCATGCAGTGACTAAGTCAACAGCCCCCTCCTCATTTCTCTTTCCTACACACACGAGTCTGCATTAAACACTGTGCAGTCAATAAGCCATTTCCTGTTAAGAGTGTGTGTTCTTATCTTTGTGAGTTGTGTGAGATAGTTTGTGTGTGCTTGTGTCACTCTGAACAATGGGTGTTCCTATTCTTTGGTTGAATTTGTGCCTTTTCCCAAGGCTTGTCTACTTGAGCAGCAGGGAACATAAATCCATGTCAGCCTTTGTAAGTGGTGTGTGTGTTGTTGCTGCTGGTCAGTGTGACTCTGTACTAGGAGAGTATGAGGCCATGTTTTTCAAACTGTGATTTGGGATGCGTATGTCATGCACACACAGACACACAAGTTCCTGTTTGTGACTGGCATGCTGAGCGCAGACTTCAGCAGTGTCCCGCTCGCCTTCTACGGAAGGACTAGACACTTAATGAGTTGTCCTGGGACCTGAGACTGGTTAACACACACGCAAGAACACACAAACACACATTTTTGGATTTCTACTCTTATGAGGACATGTTTTCACACAATACATTCCCTGGCCTAATCTTAACTTAGCTTTCCCAAAACATACCAAACCCCAGCCTATTCTTACCAGAATCAATCTTAGTCCTACCTTCACATTCATCCGAAACCCTCTGAAGAGACCAAGTACGTATGTCTCCAAAATGTCAGGAGTTAGAATCACAAAAGGATACCATTGCATTGTGGATACTGTCAAATAATATTGATATTACATGCTCAGTATACTACACAGTATATCATACACGAAAGGTAACCCAGTAACACCAAAGAAGTGAGATTATTACGTTGCTGATGAAGTTACTATTATGTTGCTGATGTCAGTCTCTTCCTTGCACTGACTTCTTTATTAGCTTATTTGAATGTTTCAAACCACAGCACTATAGTAGTTTTTGCTGCACACAGTTATGTGTATGAAGACCATATTATACTGTAACAGTTATTCAAGCTTACATCTGTAGCCACCTGTCTCCTCTGCAGTGCAGTGACATATTTACCTACCATTTACCAGTAGTGAAGTAGTTCACTTGAACTTGGTGAGATTGACCCTTGGAAGGCCAGGGGAACGCACAATGTATTACAGTTTGGTGACACAAAATTTGGTGAAAGACAATGGATAAATGCTCAGTTGGCAGTAATGTACATAAAGCTCTGCTTTTTTAGCATAAAAGCAAAAGATAAGAATAATATTTTTAAAGATGAGCAAGGTTCCTCAGTAAATATCTAATGTCGACATAGCAGAATAAACTGTGTACAAGAGGCACAGAGGTAAACATTTACATATATCTATTTCTTATACTTTATGCTGGTTATGTTACTTCTATAAACTATTTTATAGAGCTTTATGGTCAAAGGTTTTCCATTTCTGATTATCTGTAGACAGTGTAGCTATAAACCTGCCCCTTGTGGTTCAGTCCATTACAGTTTAGGCAGGGCGAGGGCAGGAGTGTTGAATTTGTCCTGACCTGCTCATTTTCCCTTAGCTTCAAGTAGTCTCTACATGATGGGGTTAATGATGCATTACCAAGAGCTGATGGAAGTTAACGACAGAAACTGGAACAACTTTTGGATTGCAGCCTTAATGTGTGTACTGTGTAATGCAGTAACCCCTTTAAATGGAATAGGAAGCTTACTGAGAAATTTAGTCAGGTCAGTTTGCATCTGGTGCTTTTGACACACAGCAGATGTTCAGGTTTCTCACCTGTTACAGACTACTTCTGACCAGAATAAGTATGCCAGTGGTATGCAGCAGACCATTTTCCAAATGGCAATATACTGCAAACTATCAACTGTTTGTTCATTTGACCTTTAGTACAGAAACTTGAAAAGGAGTGGTTTCTCGTCATTTAGTCAAGAAACCATACACTCAATGAATTTAATAATGCACCATTATTGTTGTATGTAAATGACCACTCATATATTGTTCCTTATTACCTTTTAATGAATATCATAACTTAATCAGTTACAATAAAGGACAAGAAAAGGTCAAACAACATAAGCACCATGCATTGTTAAAGTAACATTGTTACTTCTGTTGTGTATGGTGCCTATATCTTCATGTACTAGTCTATTGTATGTGTCAGTAGTCTCTGCTGCTGTAATGGTGATGGGTCAGAGCCTGTTTCTGAGGTGTAAGAGGTGGATATATGGCTCCTGGTTTCTGATTTTTACATATGGTTGACCAGGTCATGGTTGGTCTACTGTTGTTCCTCTGGACAAATAATGCTGGTGAAATCGCACTATTGTGGAGTGATGGACATTTACTGCTCCGACAAGTTGTCTGGTTGTGCACTCTGCCTACAACATTCCAATGGCATGATCCTTGTCAGGTGGCCCCAGTTGTGGCATTCTCCAAAGCGGTAGTACCTTTTTATAGGGTTGAGTGTGTTTACACAGGAGTAGTTGTTTGGGATTTCTTGCTCAAAGACATAGTGAGTTCATCTCCAAGTGTGTTTTGAGACACAGGACTACTCACAATAATCAGTCAGTGACTAAATCCCACATGTTGAGAATTATCATAAAGACAACCATACATCTCCTCCATGAGCCGCCACCTTATCGTGGTGGAGGGGTTTGCATGTCCCAGTGATCCTAGGAGCTATGTTGTCAGGGGCTATATGCCCCCAGTAGGATCACCCAAAGCAAACAGGTCCTAGGTGAGGGTCCGGACAAAGTGCGGCTCAAGAAGATCCTCAAAAAAAAAAAAAAAAATTGGACTCATCATGCCGTTGCCTGGATGTGGGATACCGGGCCCCCTCCTGGAGCCAGGCCTGGGGGTGGGGCTCGGGGCAAACATCTGGTGGCCAGTCTGCTCCCCAGCTTTCTGCCTGTGTATTGGGGTTTACCCTGGTGGATAAACAGCAGTACAGAGGACACACCTTTTTTGGAATCCTTAGAGCGGGTGCTGGAGAGTGCTCCTGATGGGGACTCCATTTTTCTGCTGGGGGACTTCAACACTCACGTAGGCAATGATAGTGAATCCTGGAGGGGCGGGATTGGGAGGAATGGCCCCCTGATCTTAACCTGAGTGGTACTTCATTACTTCTGGGCTCAACATGGACTGTCCAAAATGAACACCATGTTCAGGCATAAGGGTGTCCATATGTGCACTTGGCACGAGGACACCCTAGGCCACAGTACAATGATTGATTTTATGGTCGTATTGTTGGACTTGCGGGCATGTGTCCTGGACATTCGGGTGAAGAGAGGGGCAGAGCTGTCAACCAATCACCACCTGGTGGTGAGTTGGCTCCAATGACAGGGGAGAATGCTGGTCAGACCTGGCAGACCCAAACGTATTGTGAGGGTCTGCTGGGAATGTCTGATGGCCTCTCCTGTCCAGAGGAGCTTCAACTCCCACCTCCAGAAGAGCTTCAACTGCGTCCCAGGGGAGGTGTGGGACATTGAGTCTGAGTGGGCCTTGTTCCGTGCCTCCATTGTTGAGGTGGCTGATCAAAGCTGTGGCCATAAGGCAGTCGGTGCCTGTCATGGTGACAACCCCCACAACCATTGGTTGATCCATCAGATAGTCAAATCTCAAATTCAGGAGGAGCATTGTGGTTTTCATCCTGGCCGTGGAACAGTGGACCAGCTCTACACTCTCGGTAGGGTCCTTGTTGGTGCATTGGGGTTTGCACAACCAATGTACATGTGTTTTGTGGATTTGGAAAAGGCATTCGACTGTGTCCCTCGAGGAGTTATGTGGGTAGTGCTCCAGGAATATGGGGTGCACTGATAAGGGCTATTCGGTCCCTGTATGACTGGTGTCAGAGCTTGGCCCGCATTGCCGGCAGTAAGTTGGACTTGTTTCTGGTGAGGGTTGGACTCTGCCAGGTCTGCCCTTTGTCACCTATTCTGTTCATAATTTTTATGGACAGAATTTCCATGCACAGCCAGGATGTCAAGGGAGTCTGGTTTTGTGGCCTCAGGATTGGGTCTCTGCTTTTTGCAGATGATGTGGTTCTGTTGATGTCATCAGGCCGTGACCTACAGCTCTCACTGGAGCAGTTTGCAGCCAAATGTGAAGCAGCTGGGATGAGAATCAGCACCTCCAAATCTGAGACCATGGTCCTCAACCGGAAAAGGGTGGAATGCTCCCTCCGGGTCGGGGATGAGGTCCTGCCCCAAGTGGAGGTGTTCAAGTATCTTTGGGTCTTGTTCACAAGTGAGGGAAGGATGGACTGGGAGATTGACAGGTGAATTGGTGCACATCAGCAGTGATGCAGACTCTGCATCGGTCTGTCATGGTGAAGAGGGGGCTGAGCCGAAAGGTGAAGCTCTCGATCTAGCGGTTGATCTACGTCCATACCCTCACCTATGGTCGTGAACTTTGGGTCATGACCGAAAGAACAAGATCCACAATACAGGCGGCTGAAATGGTTTCCTTCGCAGGGTGGCTGGGCTCTCCGTTAGAGGTAGGGCGAGAAGCCCAGTCAACCGGGAGGGGCTCAGAGTAGAACCGCTGTCCTTCACATTGAGTTGAGCCAGATGAGGTGGCTTGGGCATCTGGTCCAGATGCCTCCTGGATGCCTCGTGGGTGAGGTGTTCTGGGCACACCCCACTGGGAGGAGGCCCGGGGAAGGCCCAGAACATGATGGAGGGATTATGTCTCTCAGCTGGCTTGGGATCGCCTCGGGGTCCCCCCATAAGAGCTGGATGGTGTAGCTGGGGAGAGGGAAATCTGGGCTTTGCTGCTCAAGCTCCTGCCCCTGTGACCTGACCCCACAGACTGGTGGTAGAAGATGGCTGGATGGACAACCATACATGCATTTGTACAGTACATGTAGTTTTAAAGAGAAAAGCCCTTTCCAAATTGGGCCAAAAATAGGGTAGTGTGTTATTAAACACTATATCTTAATTACAAGTTAGAAAATGCAGTATAATGTCACAGAATAAACATCTCTCCGTCTCCTCAGGTTCACTCAAGTTCTTTCTTTAGCCAGTATGGACACATACTGTATATTGATATATTGTCATTGTAAGACTGGGTGACGTTTCCAAAGCAGGTAATAAACAGCAGTTACAAGAGCCACATCTTCAGTAAAACTGTCCCCTAAATGCCACCTTGTAAAAATGCTGCACAGACCCAGACTGACAGGATACTATGCACATACTCACATACACAGCAATGGGTAAAGTCTAATTAGAACTTTTTTATTTTGGTTTTGATATATGTACTAAATACCCATATATTCATGTCTTTCTTTTCTTCTGTTTCAGCAAGATGCTCCAGATGCTTCTAGTAAAGTGCAGACAGGAGTTTATAGATCTCAGCTTTGCCAGGATGTAAATATGTGCACAGTATGTGTGAGGAACTGGAGTGAGAATGAAAACGGGCGATTGCTCACACCGTCTCTCCACTTTCAATCAATAACTCTGTGATTCTAATAGACATTGATTGCATCTGAATCCCAGATCCCAAGTCACAAATGTGATTATAAAATGGCCAGTCTTGACACTTTATTGAAAACAATGAGGCTGGAAGGAAAGAAAGGGGAGGAGGGAGGGAGTTGGAGTGATTGGTTGGGAGAGATGGATTAATCTTCTACTTGCAGTTTGTTTAAATCTTCTCCCTGGTCCACTTCTTCCTTTGTGTGTTATGTGCATTTATGTCATTATGTGTATATTGTTTTTAAGCTGTTAGCAGCCTATATTTTCTATAATTGTCCAATGTTAATATTGGGTTGGTGTGGCTGACATGAAGTTGATACTCACACTGCGGCCTTTGCACTTTTAGACACCCAGTACAAACTATAAAGTAAGCACAAATCCACAGGGGTGAATTACAAAACACATGAAGGTACAAATATATGTAAATGACATGGGCGTGCTTTTCCCTTCCACTATACTGTATGTCTGCATTGCAGCAGTTATCCATATCCGTTCCAGCGTCACTACCTGTATCTGAATCAGTCGTTATCCCAAGTGACTTTTTCCATAGGAATACATGTAAAACCAATTAATCTGTTCTGGACCCACGACAAATTCCCATATAAAGTATGTATTAAACAACCCCAATTCCAAAAATCTCCACAAATCTCATGAATCTATACTTTATTCCCAGTAGAACATTAACAATGTATCAGATGCTGAAACTGAGACATTTTATCTTTTCATAGAAAATACACTGCCTGGCCAAAAAAAGTCACCACTTGGATTTAACTAAGCAAATAGGTAGGAGTTTCCCATTGGATAATTAATGCATGGGTGATTATGTTTCAGCTGGAAACAAGTTCTTTAACCTTAACTCGTGCAGTGAATAGCTTCTCATTTCTTAAACAACCACAATGAAAGACACATCTGATGGCTGCGGAAAAGATGTTAATCTGTTTCAGAAGGGTCAAATTATTGGCATCAAGCAAAGAAAACATGTAAGGATATTGGTGAAACGTCTTAAACTGGGTTAACAACTGTCCAATGCATTATTAAAAATTGGAAGGCCATCATCTTTGAGAAATGTGGTTGTAAAAAAAGCTTGAATGATCCTTATTGGCAATCACTTAAATGTTTGGTAAAAACAAATAATAGAAAAGCAACAGTAGAAATCAGGGCTATGTTTAATAGTGAAATTAAGTGCATTTATACATGCACAATGTGAAGGGAACTCAAGGGATTTCAACTAAATAGTTGTGTAGCCTTACGAAAACCACATATTGTATCAGTGAGGCTACTCAAAAAAAGGCTTTAGGTTTCTAGGGCATAAAGATTGAACTCTGGAGTAATAGAAGAAGGTTATGTGGTCTGATGAGTCCAGATTTACTCTGTTCCAGAGTGATGGGTGCATCAGGGTAAGAAGACAGGCAGATGAAGTGATGCATCCATCACCAGCCTACTGTACAAGCCTGTGGAGGTAGTGCTATGATCTGGTGTTGCTGCACTTGGTCAGGTCTATGTTCAGCAACATGTGTCCAAAGAATGAGGTCAGCTGACTACCTGAATATACTGAATGACCATTGATGGATTTTTTTCTTTCCTGATGACACAGGTATATTCCAAGATGACAATGCCAGGATTCATCAGGCTCAAATTGTGAAAGAGTGGTTCAGGAAGTATGAGACATAATTTTCACAGTCCAGACCTTAACCACATTGTGAATCTTTGGGAGGTGCTGGAGAAAACTTCGTGTAGTGTTCTGTCTCTCCCATTATCAATACAAGATCTTGGCAAAAAATTAATGCAACTCTGGATGGAAATAAATGCTGTGACATTGCAGAAGCTTATTGAAACGATGCCCCTGTGAATGTGTGCCATAATCAAAGCTAAAGGCAGTCCTACAAAATATTAGAGTGTGCGATGGGTTCTTTCTACCAGGCAGTGTATTAGCTCATCTTGAATTTTGATGGCAGAAACACATCTCAAAAAATCTGGTTCAAGGGCAATAAAGCGCTGGAAAAGTAACTGGCACAAATCAAAAACAACTGGAGGAGCATATGATAACTAATTAAGTTAACTGGTAACAGGTCAGTAACATGACCAGGTATAAAAGCATAATTTTAGAGAGGCAGAGCCTCTCAGATGACCTTCAGCCTTCCTGCTGATTCTCTGAGTCATTTGATGATATTATACACTATGAGATCTTCAAAGTCTTGAGGAACATTTTTCTGAAATTGTTCCACAATTTTTAGACACAGTTTGCCACAGATTGGTGAACCTCTGCTCATCTTTACATCTGAGAGGCTCTGTCTCTCTAAAATGCTCCTTTTATACCCAGTCA
>JAQQAE010018138.1:0-11274 GCA_029823295.1 Pseudamia nigra
AGTGGCTCTAGCACAGGTCTGCAACCTTTACAATCTAAAGAGCCATTTTTGGACAGAAAGGGGAAAAAATGGTGTATAGAGCCACAAAAGAATATATAACATGACATACGGCAAACATTCATTTGTGTTCATTTTCTTGATCATTTAGCTCTTTTTTTTTGCTCATGTGGCAGATAATTTAGTTCATTTCACTTCTTTTTGTTTCATATTTTATTCAATTTTGATCATTTTTGTTTATGTGCCTGATTGTTATTTTTCATTTTTGCCAGTTTTGTGCATAATATGTTCATTACTGTGCTCATTTTTGTTCATCTCCTTATATTCCTTCAGTTACTTACTATATAATATTTTGCTCATTTTGTTGATTTTATGTTCATTTTTTTATGTGTTATTCAGCTGATCTATTGTTTTAGACATTTTAGTGAATTTTGAGAATTAGTTTGCTCAGTTTGTCTTAAGCCTGATCATTATTTTTCTTCACTTTTTCGTTTTCATTACTTTCTTGATTATTTTGTTCATTTTTCTTGTGGATTTTGATTTCATGTCATGTGTTACTTAAATCACTTGTCAAAACCACAAGAGCAGCAGGAGAGCGACTCACATGTGGACCTGGAGCCACAGGTTTGACACCCGCGGTTTAGCAGCAAGCACAGAACAAATGCAAAAAACAAAGCTGTCAAATCGTGTCGAGTCAGTAATCATATGAAAGGAAAGTCGAAGGATTTGGAAGGTTTTGCAGATGAAATATTATTATTTTTATCCACACGCTGAGGTCCACGGGAGCTTCAAGGAATTAGAATAACATTTTCATTAAAAAAACCTGATTTGTCAGTACGTCACATGCTCCTTTAATTGGGCACCTGTGTGTTTATGTGCACAAACACAGTATGACCAACAACATGAGTGAATGATTAAAGGGGTAATTAGCGACAGGTGTAAACGCTGACAAAACCACTATTAAAGATTTGATTTTAAACGTCTGTGGTCAATCGTAGCCGTGTCGGATGAATGGAACCGATTCAGGTGTGTCATCAATGCTTCATTTAGTAGTAAATCATAAGTTGATTCTAGACATATTGACAAGGTGCTGCAAACAGACACAGATTAATAGTAATTAACTTCCTGTTTTTTCCTCCACTGCTGTCCAATTCCAGTCAATCAAGCTCAAAAAAACAAGACTACCTACATCTAAAAAATGTTACTCTGTAATGTGAAAGTGGACTGGACAAAGTTAACTTCAGTGAATCCAGACTGGGCCAAATCAAATGCAATTATTCAAACTCCTTTGGATTCTATGTTTGATGCTGGGTGATAGAACGTATCCTGAACTGCAGCCCTGCTCATCCTCCCACGTCCTTTACTGTCTCTCCTTATCTGTTCAGCCTGATTTCCTGTCCAGTGTTGAATAAATGCAGAAAAATGCCTCCTGAAATTATTACACTCATGCAAACTGATGTCGCAGGATGGACTGATGCTACATGCAGCTTTAATGTCATGTCGAACATAAGAAATGCTGGATACAAGGGGCGACGCGGGAACAGGCGAGGAGGTGAGTACTCATTCAAAATGAGTCGGTTGCTATGAGGAATGGGAATGACATGATGTTTGAACATGCAAATATGGGGATGGGAGGAAAAAAAAGACGAAGAAGCTGTCACTGTGACTCTAACGATTAATCCAACTCAGGATGACAGCAGCGTTTCACTGCTTCTCAACAGGGTCCGATGTGCAGTTGTGGTCCAAGCATTGAACTATTTCAAGGAGACGCGCCGGGCCCATTTTTAACAAGTTTACATACAGTACATCTTACAGGACCACGGTACATGTACAGTATGTGAAGTTTTAGGTTAAATCCACGCAGATTCACTGTACAATGTGTGTGAACTCAGATACGTTTCAACTGGCTTCAGTGTCTGTTTAAATCTACGCCTGTTTTCTGTTGGTGCCATGGATACCATCATGTGGAAGCCTTGCCAGGGTCTAGGATGCTCCTTGTGGTTCTGATATTTGTGATGTTACATAGGCTGCATTCACACTGCAGACACAAGTCACCCACACATTTGATCTTTTCACTCATACGCTGATGAGCCATGAGATTATGACCAAGCTGCAATAATATAATTTACCTTATTACATTGCCACTTGTGAGTGGGTAGGATATATGAGGCTGCAAGTGAATAAATATTTAGTCACTGAAGTTAATGTATTTGTGGCAGGGGGAGGCCCAGACACTTGCTGCCTAATACATCAACCCACTAGAACCATCGAATCCACATTACGACCCCTTCACCAGTCAGTGGTCACGACTTTATGCCTGATCGACGTATGTGTCTTGTTATAGTCTGTTCATGACTGTGTAAACAGCTCTGGACCATTTCCATATTTGGAAGTCTGAGCTTTTGCCATGTGACTTCTGTGTGCACAGTCACATCAGAATGGACGCTTTTTAAAACTCACCCTACATTGAAATTTATGACAACTCTTCATTGATGGCAGTCACTAATATAACATAATAAAGTTCTAATAAGCTCAACTAACATGGGTGGCAGTGAAATGCAACATTAACATGGAATGAAATACATCAGATAACACCGACAGAGCCATTTTATAATGAATACATGATAATGCTTCCTTTTATTAGGCTTGGAATGTGTGTCTTAATTGTTGTGATATTGTGATATGTTCATGTGTATTAGTATCTTTACTGAGAAAAAAAAAACAATCTAAACGATTCTAATACCACTGTTCTTATGCATGTGCATCATTTCAAGACAAACTGATTAATACTGGAATCTCACGTTGACCACAGTTAAGAATAAAACATCGGAGCTGAGCTGGAAATCTGAATTGTACACTAACGCCTGCGAGTTAAATGAAAAGCGGCTGCATGTGTGAGCATTCAACACTTCAAAGCTTCCAGATCTGTCTCGAAGTTCCTTCATTTTCTACCCGTTAATGCTCACAAGGGTCGGGGAAGGTGCTGGAGCCCATCCCAGCTGCCGTAGGGCGTAGGGAGGGTACAGGTCATTGCATGGCTGACTTACAGAGACAACCGTTCACACTCACATTCATATCTATGGGCAATTTCGAGTGACCCATAGTGCATGTTTTTGGTTTCACCTGGAGAAAATCCACGCAGACACAGGAAGAACATACAAACTCCTCAGGGAAAGACCCCACTGGCTGAGATTAGGTTCAAACCCAATCGCTGGCATCGGTACTAATCAATACTTAAGTTTCACTTTCTCTTCTCGATGTTCACTACACACCGTTAGCATCATATTGGTTGTGCTGACATTGCTCCTCTCACTTCACTCATGCTCACTTTGCTCCTGCTCCTCCTCCTGCTCCTACCCGGTCACATGACCCAACAGTGCACTGCTGGTTGCGTGACAGAGAGGAAGACGTGTGCCACGTGGAGTTATTTTACAGCTGCACATCCAAATAATGCTTTTCAGCCTGGTTTCTGATTTATAGACATGAAAGTAAGATTTATTTATCTCTAGCATTAGTTAATGTTTTTTGTAGTGTAGTTGAAATGTCTAATTACTGTAAATATAGCCTATTCAAACATTTAATATATTCAGGCAGTTGAAATAAATGTAAATGAATTATTTTACTGGAACTGAAAATATATACCGATATAAGATATATAGATCAAACCTGAAATAAGAATATGACTAGATTTCATACAGTAATAACCCCTTCGTATTAACAGTTAAAGAAACAGTAGGATTCCCATATTTATGCCATATGCAGATAAGTGATGATGCATTTACTTCATAAATTATGACGCATAGTTCTCCCCGACATGAAAGTACATTAGCTGCTTTTCTAAGTAAATGTATCACGTCGATGCCAAGTTTTGCAGTATCGCTCTCCCCTGCTGTGACGCGTTTTTCTAACCACTACAGACCTTTTAGTGAAAAAAGAAATTCTAACTTCACTTTCAATAAGTGAAGTTATTGAAAGTTACTGAAATATATTGCTTATCCTTTAAGTGTAAGCAATAAGATAAGCATTTTATGAGAGAACACAACATGAGAGAAGAAAATGAGAGAGCAATTTATATAGAACCTGTAATGATTCATTATAGGAAAAAGCTTAAAGCACATCATATCAAAAACACCTGTTTCTCCCGTTTTTTTTCCTGTCAGTTCTCGGGAAGCTGCTTTCACGACGTCCTGGAATGAATTTGGCTAAAAGAGAACATTAAGATGTCATCACATCACCCAGACTTTCATGAAAAATGGTAGAAGTGTAAGAAAAATACCCGAGCTCTCATACATACTCACAGATCACAAACCTATAATTCAACCTGATGTGCCATCTCTCAATGTTAGAAAAAAAAAATCACAGTGAAAAAATACATTTATTCCATTTAGTGGATTTCAAAATTTAAGGGATTTGTCTTTATCCCATGAACTTTGCTGCACAATTTTCTGCTTCATCATGAAGATGGATAAACAAACACATCAAGCGGCCCTGGTGATTACATCACCTCCATGGTAGATGTAATAACAGGCGATTATTGGCTTACTGAATTGGTAAACCATCTTGGATAAATCGTAATGGTTGCTAGACCCTTCTTGTTACTTTCCACTTTGTGCTTCTTAATGAAAAAGAATGAAGATTAAGAAAATCAGATCAGATGCATACCATAGATCATGCATTTTCCCCCAATTTGCTACGCTGGCTCGTTGCTTGCGGAATCTAAATTGACTTAGCTAGAAAAATCAATGGTCAGGCTTAAAAAAATAGCTCTTATCCCCCTGAGATCTGAGTTCAGAGCATAATTTGGTAAAAGCAAATTCATTTAGTAACGGTGTACTTCATACCCCGAAATTCCTGCGAGGGAGTCGGACTCGGAGCCCTTCTCTCCCTAAACTCCATTTGTCGAGGCCTGCGGCGCGTGGTGAGCACTTCACCCGTAGCTCCGCGCTGATCGAACACAAAGTTGTGTGTAATTGTATAGAGCTCCTCTCTCGACCTTCTCTGTCAGGAGAGAAATAGGGGCCATCATTCATCCTTGCCATTACCAGCCTGCCTGCCGTGAATAATGCAATTTGTATCCTCTATGGAGTGCATCCAGAACAACAGGCACTCCAATAAACAAACAGCAGATCGCAGGAGAATCCACTTACAGGGGGCAGCCTGGCAAACGCCGCGGCCATTAGAAGCCCGCTCCGCTCCCATCATTTCAGCCCCATACATCCCTTGCCTTATCTGCTTTGGAGGCGGCCTATGATAATGAGCCTGCCAGCTTTGTTCAGCTGAAGTGCCGGATCACACGCGTGAACCGCAAACCACACACACTCGAGCTGTCCTGCGGAGAGCGTTTCGGTGGAGATTTGTGGAACCTGAAGGTGGAGGTAAAGGGCAGTGTGTGACCTTTCGTGGGCACGAACAGCAGCGAGTCGAGACTGAAATGGATCAGTCAGGCAGAGGATGCATGTCGATCAGTTCTAACTCTGTGTCTCACCTAAAAGTATTGCTTCTGCATAATTAGAACAACTGCATTCATTTATTTATTTGTTGGTAGATCATCATCCGAATCCAGAAGATTTTTAAATGATTCTTCATCATTGTGACGTAGGATCAATTTCAACATTTGTCCTTGTAATGCCACAAATAACACCCAGAAATTGTAGCCAAAAAAAACACAGGAAAACACAATGATAGATGTTTTTAAACCACAAAGTCTGATCCATTATGGACAATATTCCAGATTCAGATTCAGTGATGTGTCCATCAATTCGACGTATCTCCAACATTTACAAAGCAGGATCCAGAAAAAGATGCAATTATTTTTTGTGAACACCTATTGAACTAATAATGATATATATGTGATTCCTAATGATAAAGGTAGGTTTTCCTGGTCAAAGAATCCAATAATGAGGATCAAATACATTTACGAATATTAGTTTTTGGGGCAATAACATCATCAGGCAAATGACATAGGTTCAAATGATAACGGTCGGTTTTCACTACGAAGACAAACTGAGCTGCCTTGGCAGAGGTCTGCACTCTTTAAGTCATTTCTAGTTTATTTATTTAATTGTTTGGTACATTTTTTCCTGATTTTGTTGTCTGTTTTTGTTCATTTCGTTTGTTAGTTGAATCATACGCTTATTATTTTTTGCTTTGTTCATTCTTGCAACATTATCTGATTTTTTTGTTGATTTTGTTGCATTTTTTGTTCATTTGGTTCAGTTACTTGAGTATTTTTCATTTTTGCATCTCATTGTTTTTACTGTTTTGTGTCCGAATCTGTTTGTCTTCATCATTAAGGTCAAAACAAAGCCAGTGTAAAATGACTCCAACTCCCCGACGTGTGAAACCATGTAAAATGAGTAGAAAGACATTTTCTCCATCACAAATGCAACTTAAAGTAAAAGTGAAAACAGTAAAAAAGTATTGTTCTAAACGGCAACACAAGCACTTAACCATCTCTACGTGTACACTTCCACTTTACTCGAGGTAGGTTTTGACACTGATGTTTTTTTCCTTTGCTTCTATTCTATCAATTGGGAAACAGACAACGGACCGTATGACTCGGAAAATCTGTCGTCTCACGGTTCACTTTGCAGAATCAGGCAAAGGCACCAAATATCACAAAGCGAAAGGAATAAGGCAGGGGAAAAAAAGTACCTGAAACCTCACTACGTTACACTCAGGGATTCAAAGTCTGGATCGCTTCAAAATACAAAAGGCAAGCAAAAGATGATGGATTAAAATAACCTACGTAGGGGGCAAGGAGACAATGTACAGTATGTGTCTGAATAGTCCATCTTGGCCAACTTTCCTTATGACCCCTAAGTATTTGAGACCCAAAGGAATGACCCCCAATGATAAAGGCTGTTTGAATTATGCAAGTGGAAAGGAAAGTAGCTTCAGTGCAATCTTTAGAGCTTCCTTTAGCAAAGGAAACAGTGAACCTTCCTTTTGCAAAAGATTAGAAAGTCTGTCCTTTGCATAAGTTGGACCTATTCCTTCACTTTGACCCTGAATGTGCTGCAGCCTTTTCAGACTATTTAGCATTGATTTCTGCTCCCTCACTCAGAACACGGTGTTAAACAACCCAGAGTAGTTTGTCCAAAATAGCCACATGTAGCTTTGACGGCAGCTTTGCACACTCATGGCATTCTCTCATCACATTGACCAGGTAGTCGCCTGGACCGGTTTTCAATTCACAGGTGTGCCTTGTCAAGAGTTAATTTATGACATTTCTTGCCTTCTTAACAAGCTTTAGGCCATCAGTGAATGGTTGATAGAGTCAGTAACTGTTAGTGCTGCTACAACTACCGTACAAATCCATATTATAGCAGGAAACAGTTATGAAAAGAGAAAAGACAGTCCATCATTACTTTAAGAAATGAAGGTCAATCAGTCTGGAAAATCTCTAATGAAACTAATTATAACATCATGAGGATCCAGGAAAGGAAAACTAAGAGCTTTATTTTGGATGTGATAAGATGCCATGCACCAGGCTCATCAGCTAAACTGGCAACGAACAAATCAGACTTCATTATGCTATTCCCTTAAATACTTGTCAGGATAATGGTATTCTGTCTCCATCATCATTAAATAAGGCATCCAGGTTCATATACTCTCATCATGCCCACCTGTCAGTTCTTTGACCCATGAGGTACTCCATCTGACAATGTGAAATGAGAATCAATATGAGTAAATGCAGTGACAAATAGCTGAGCAACGAGCTGAAAAGCATGTGATTTTTTTAATTACATAAATTCAGGTGCTGAATATTTTGCATGTCTTTTATGCAGCTGGTGTGCACTGGTCCATGCACACCAGTTCAGCTCCTAACAGGCCGGATCACGTCACTATACCACATATGCAACTTTACTGACTGTGTGGCTTATGTTTGAGTTGTCTGTGGTCACATTCAGACTTCTGCTGGATTTAATCCGTTATATAAGGTGGTAATTTTCAGTTTGATCCCACTGCCCGCATGCAGAGGCAGCAGGAGAAGAGGTAGCCAATATAAGCCTACATTAGCTCCATGTCGTGCATGAACTGTGCCGTGGATGACCTCTTCCAACAGCACTAGGGTCATTGAAGAGTGCCAATTCAGTTGCACTCACATTACTCAAATCCACACTTTAGGAGTGAAAAGCACCTAAATAATTAATGTCAGGACTGGTTAGATGACCACATTAAACATATTGAAACACTTATTTTTAACTGTCTTTCTTCTTATTATTATTACAGAGGAATCACGGATAACAAATTTAATCCGTTCCGGCGTCACGTTCAGTGTCCGAATGATTCGTTAACCAAATGGACTTTTTCCATAGGATACATGTAAAACCAATTAATCCGTTCTGGACCCATGACAAACTCCCATATAAAGCATGTATTACACACCCCTACCTGCACATTTATTCATTACTATTATTATTATTATTTGAAAAGGAAGTTATATTAATTATCTGAAACGGAATGAATGAAATTAGTTCTAAATATGATTTAAAATGTATTCTTTCCTTGACTTATGACTTGGTCGTGTGTCCGTGGGCACTGCACATGTCCATAACTGTAAACAACATCAACGACGGCGCGGGAGCGGCGGACGCGGTTGGACACGGCCAGCGCTGTCCAGGTCGATGTGGTCCAACACGACCAGCCCGTGTCTGACCGTGTCTGGCCGTGTCCGACGCGGTCCGACACGGCCAGCGCTGCCCGTGTCTTACACAGCTGGGAGCGGGACAGGCCGCGGGCCAATGGCTTCAATGATGGTACATCACCAGCGATTTCCTTCTCTTTGATCCAAAGCAGCAGCTCTCCATAACACAAGGTCTCCATAACACAAGCTAACGGCTGTTAGCCACTAGCCTCTGTTAGCTTGGCTAACGGCTATTAGCTTCTGGGTCTTTCACGTCCGAGACCCGGAAGTGACTACAGGCTAACGCTATTAGCCATTAGCCTGTGTTAGCTTGGCTAACAGCTGTTATCTTTGCCGAGACCCAGAAGTGACTATTCATTCTCCGATTAAAACCTCGTTGTCAGAGTGAAATTTTTTGCAGTTTTTTTCTTCAGTATCCGACTTTTTCATTGTCAGAAGAGTTTGTTGTCCGAGATACCACTGTATTTATTTTTAAATATGCAGAAATACCCACAAACCATGTTGTTTAAAGGAATAATGAATATTGCATATATCCATTGTATAAATACATTACATATAATTCACACTTCTACATGGTTACGTGCCTTTTGAAGCACTATGTGCTCTGATATCAGTCACTCATCTGCTTTTTACACCAAAGGCCAGGTTTTTGCCAGTCACTGGTGCAGCTGTGTTTTTGTGCAGATAATAGCAACACACCATCTGCCTGTCTAATTTTAATACCAACATGCCCTCAGGTGCGCAGAAAGTGTTAATATCTCAGAGGCGTGAGCATGTGGCTATGAGTATTTTGGGCGAGTCAAGATAGGAATCCGCAATCCGCTTTCTACTTTACATCAATGTGCTGGGACGAAGATGGGGTTCAAAGAGTTACATCTGCTGCAGTGGAAGTTTATTAGAATAATTCCACTGTCTCTAAACCATACAATTCAGCTGGTCTCGCTACCACCTTCTAAACCTTCTCTTTGGCTCTTGCTGCTACACTTTTGTCACCATCACTCTTGACGCACCCAGCCTGTACTCGCTCCTTCGCCTCTTGTCCACACTCACCATTGTTCCGAACACTTGACCCTGTGTACTTTAAACTCATGTACCTTCTCCAGCTCTACTCCTTGTAACCTCACTGTTCCGCTGGCTTCTCTTTCATTCACACACGTTTTCCCTCTTGCCATGACTGACTTTCATTCCCTACAACATTATATTGGCAAGGAAGCACAGCTCACGTATGACATGAAGATGATTGTCATAGCAGTTTTTCCCAACCCTAACCAAATTGTTTTTTGGTGCTTACATCCAACCATATCTTTCCAGTGACTGCGCTGATGATTTTGTGATGGTACATAAATTATTTATCTGTGGTATTTCCTGTTGTTTTCCTGCTGACTATATCTGCCATGTTGTTCAGTTTCTCTCACTGGCTCTAGGTGACCTCATCCATCAAACCTGATATGGGTCATGTTAGAGTGAATGGCCAAATGACATTTTGGGTCATTCAGGTTTGATGACTTGTTGCTGTCACTTAAATGCCAAATCAGGCCATTATTGTGGAAATGACTGATGACATAGACAAAAAAGGTCAGACATGGAGATGACAGAGATGCACACAGAGCAAAGTGCTTATGGGTATCTGAGAAACAAAATTGTTTGTATGTGTGCATGAATACGTGTACATGTGCATGAACTGCATGTTTTTATTACACCCATCCATGATTTAAATGTTTTATTACCCATATATTTACATTTCTTGAGGGTCCATTGGTATTGCCTTAAACTGGTTAGAAGAAAAAGTTGCCTTAAAATATGAAAAGCAGAACATATTTTGTTTTGGTGCAGAAATGCATGTTTATTTTGCTGACCTGATCCACTTTTAATGCAATTTTGAGCAAAAACAGAGTGTGATTTTAAGGTCAAACTGTGCATTTTAAGATAAAAAAAAAGAATGATACTTAACTTTTGGGTTCTTTTGGATGGAAGTGTCGCACCACCGATCAGTGAAACAGCTCTCCACATCAGGCGTTGATGGTTAAGATGGAAGATTTTTTCCAGACCCCTCTTTGCTGACCGGGGGCAATCAAACCATCACACTTCTGTCCACCAAGTTGTCTGGGCAAAACGCGGTGAAGGCATGAATGGCCATCATACTGGGCTCAGATCATAACAGATGAAGTTTATTTGCACAAAGAGGAAAGCTGTGGGCCGTCCAGGTGCTGGATGCCTGTGATTGGATGAGGTCTATGGGCCTACAGTTAAAGACATGACGCCTGAGACTGGCGCCCTCCAAGGTCATGAGTTTGGGGTGAAATATGTATTTATGTTATGGATGTGTCCTGTTATGACTGACTGTACAGATGTGATCTAGGATGATGGAGCTTCCCTGGCCTTGTGTGTCGCTGAGGTCAGTGCATGTATGTGAGCCAGAGAGAGAAAGCTTACATAATAATTACATGTAATGGATATATGGCATATAGAGTATGACTCGACAAACTGTTTCACCGTTAAAGTGTCTCACTATTCATGCTACATGCACAGACGTGGATAAAATTGTTGGTCCCCTCTGTAAATGACAGAAAAACCCACAATAGTCACAGAAATAACTTGAATCTGACAAAAGTAATAATAAATAAAAA
>JAQQAE010018139.1:0-11274 GCA_029823295.1 Pseudamia nigra
CAGCATTGTGATGAGAGCATCCTTCCCTGACCCCGGGAGCAGTAAAAACCCTCTTACATCCACACGACTGATCTGTGAGTGTTGAGCTGAAAACAAAACACAGAAACAGACTGAACATTGAACATAACCTCAGAGTTGCTTCGTCGACTATAACTCCAGACTTTGAGACTCTTGTCAGGATTCGTCCTAACTCAGATCTATGATGTCAGCGTTTTACCTGAAGTTGAAGTGATGCTGTTTAATTTTCATGAAAGCACAGTGTTTTTCACTATTTAACTATTGTAACGTGCAGAGAAGATTCGAGGTTGGTGTGTGAGTCTTCTTGACCAATCAGGAGCCAGCCCTGCTGCTATAAAAACCACACGTCAGGCAGCCGCTCTGACTACCTGCCACCTGAGAACATCGGTTGAGGCTGTTTTGTGAGTCTTTGTAGAGACCATTTCTCAGAATTGTGTTTGAGTTGTGGCTTTGTGGCCTTGATAACTTTCAGTTCCAATTCTCTGTTACTGTGTTGAATTGTGGGAAGTGGTTGCTTAGTTAATTTGGGGTACTCTATACATTTCCGCATAGTTTAACTCTGTTACACACTAGGGTTGTTTGGTTGGTGCCACACCTGTGTAGGATCTCATGTCCATTTTTAGTTGTCAGGTCTTTTGTTTTCTTTTATTTCTCTTCGTTTCTAGTTTTGGCCTGATTTTGTTCTATTTCATTTCATTTGGCACAACCACTGTAGCCTCACTCTCCCTCACTCAGTCCTCATGTTCAATTTAGTTTGTGTTTTAGTTGAAATAAATAACTTTGACTGTGACAAACACTTTGGCTTGTTGGTTCTTTGTTTTTGTTTTCCCTGTTTTTTACGCAGCAAGTTTTGTGTTGGCAATTGGGTTGTGACAACTACTGACAAGGTAATGAGAAGAAAAGTTCATTTGGTGCACTTGAATCCTTTGGAAAATTCAGCAGCAGTTTTTAGCCTCAAAATCAATTCAATGGTACAGTGTTGGTTGTCATGTATTCGGAGAGTGAGGATTCTTAGCTGAAGCTACTTATTTTGAGTCTTTTTGAAGCTACTTCTCAGCATTTGGACATTTTTATTTCATGTTTGTTCATGAAAGCACTGAGTGTGTTTTTTAAAAAAGGCTGAACTTACTGAAGTGAAGAGTTTTGGTTGAATTGGGAGTAAAATTTTCCTAGCATCACCACTTGCTGGTCATTTTGGTTTATCATTACACTTGTTTGTTTTGTTGGCATTCTGTGATATTCTATTCTATTCTATCTCAGAGTTTTGGGTCATGACTTAATGGGTGAGGGCAGGTCCTGAAGTCAAGACCAGAACTACTGATATAGCATAACTGCTAAATTATGGAATATTAACATTAATGATGTAAACTTTAACAGTGATGTAATTTTTAATTCTATAAACACATTTTAGATCGGGGGTCTCAAACTCATGCCATTGACTGCCAAGACCCTGCACGTTTTCTCTCCAATAAGCAGATTTTACTGATTAGCTCCTCCCCCTGATCGATGACTGGTTGGAGAGAAAACCTGCAGGGTCCTGGTCCTGGTCCTGGTCCTCCATGGCATGAGTTTGACACCCCTGCTTTAGACAATATGAACCTTAACAAACAAGGCTCATAACTATGATATATATATACAGGGCTGGGTAAGGAATAGCATTTTGATTGACCATTAGTCAATAAAATGTATATAAATACATAAAACCTGCTGAATAGATTTATTTTCCCTGAGGAATATGAGGTGTGAGTAGTAACCTACATTACTACTGTATTTTCATAGTGACACGTTGTACACTTTGTTTCTAATCAGCATGAGCTGGGTTCTCGTTTGGCCCCTCATTCAAATTGTCATCTGATTTTTATTTGGAAAAGAAACTGATGAAAATGCTGTTTTTCATTCATTAAACATTAGTTTGAATGCAATTACAGCCTGTTTTTATCAGAGGAAAAAAGCCCTGATTAAAACTATGATAATAACATTATCAAAATAACATTGCTTGAATTTAAGCCACTGGTGAATTTTCCAAAATGAACAATTAAACATGCAGACAGTTTGTGTTGAGAGTTACAGTGTGTTAAAATCCAATCCCAGGATGCCCTGGGGGATGAATGATTTGTCCTTGAATTTCACTGTGAAATGCTGTGATTGACTCATTTTTATTTTCATTTTTGTTGGCACCCTTACATAAGTCCTTAATATGCAAGTAGGTAGTACAGCTGTCCATCTTCTGGTGCATATCCAGATGAGAAGGGAAACAGTGTCTTCATCCAGGGCCCTGCGGTGTTCCCAGTCAAACAGGCCCAAAACAATTCACCAGGAATATGGAAACAATAAGCTCCTGGTGGGGGTCCCAAAGCAAATTGGTCCTTGGTGGTGGGTCGGACAAAGTCTTACTGTTATGAGTGTCGTGCTGCTCCCAGGTCATGTTTTTTAGTGTTTCCTGTTTTTATTTTGGTAAATGTCGAACCTCTCCTCTCGTTTTAAATTCACTTCCTGCTTTTGTGTGTTTTCCCGCCAAGGTGATTGTCAGCTCCGCCCCTAATGTGCTACACCTGTGTCCTCCCTATCCTAGTGTGTTTCGTGTGTAGCCAGGGGCAACGACCAGGACTGTTCAGTGAGGCCAATGCGGAAGTAACTTTATGTCATAATCCCACCACGTGGCCACTGGGAAATCAATCATCCAACTCCAACAAGCTTTTTTCCCATAGAGATACATTGGGCTACTATCTGAAAATAAAAAGCAAATTTTTTTTTTCATGTGTCATCATTGTCTCAAACATTTTATTTGGACCCTCTAATAAGTAATATGATGGTCCATCTTTAACTTTTCGCTTCAATATTAAGATATTATGGTAATTAATCTGACAAAGTGCTGGGGTTTGATTGTTGCTGTAGTAGCAGCTCGCTCTAGTGAAGTCGGACCGATTCAGACCTCTGTATCTTCTATTTATTCAATATGTTCATAGTTATACATGAGATTCATTCGACTGCAGCTGTGAGTAAGTGTTTACACTAACAACACTGTGATATGACTTTGTTTGACACTGCGTGGTGAAGTTTTACCGCATCAGTAAGATGGCGGCTAATGCTAGCTCTCCCATGAGTCCCCTGGCGTGGACGCTTTGCTCATGTTTGTGGTTATTTTGATTTTTAAGTTGGCACATTTCCAATTCGTGAATTATCACAGTTAACCCTTGTATTGTCTTGACTTGTGGGTGTTAAACGGTGGATATCTTCCTCCGCTCACACTGCATTCCTCCACGAAATGAACCAAAAAAAAACAACAAATTGAACAAAATAAACTAAGAACAACAAGCTGAAGAAAAATAACAAAGAACATGAACAGTCATCCTGTAAAACCAACAAAATAAGCAACAAAATGAACCAAAAAATAAGCAAAAAGAAAATATCAAATAAATGCCCAAAAATGAACAATATGATGAAGAAATTGTGCAGAAAAAGGTTAAAAAATAAATGAATGAAATAAGAAAAAAAAAAATCAACAAATCACCCCAAAAAAGAAATGAATCAGTTCCATTATAAAGTGACTCATTACCTCAAGTACTTTTATTTTTGAGTACTTCTACTTACTTTTACTCGAGTACTTATTCTGCTCCCTGGAGTTTTCACAGCTTCTCCTTGTAAATATATGAAAAAGGGTCAATTTGACCCAAATGCCATACAAGGGTTAATTGTTCATTTCTCATAGCTCCCTGATTTGGCAGGACTCCCGTCATGTCCGGTCATGTTGTGGTCCACCGTATTGCGCAGTGCATTCTGGGATACAGTGATCGCAAATGCTCCAATGGTTGTGGTCTTCATTACCCGGCTGAGGACGGCTGCGTTTGAAGTGCCAGCTTTTGTGGTCAGACCCCCAGCTGCCAAATTTGTTAATAGAGAGAAAAGATGTTAAAATACAGGACCCTTTTTTTAAGTCATCCCAAGTACTACAACTGTAGTATGCTGGATATTAACACGCATAAGAAAAAAATAATTTGTTTTACAATAACCCCGCCAACATATTCCAATATATGCGAGATAGTCATTATTATCCTTTTCCTGCCGATCTCTCTCAGCTCTGAATTTTCTCTTGCCCACATTTTTGTCAACGTTACAGTGTTTAAGCCTAAAGCACCCTCTCACTACAGTATCTGTGAAAAATCTAATCTGAACAGAATGATGTTCATAGTGCTGTAATGTTTTCTGCCTCACTCTGAACATGATGGAGGGAAATTGGTGAGGAAAACTCTTTTTTTTTAAAGTACTGAAAGGCAGTTTTCCTTTCAAGCCATCATAACATTTTATTTTCTGACACAGCATGAAAATAGGAACAAATTGTATACAAATGTTTGGCACCTGCGACAGATGTCAAGATGTAATTCAATTCATTTCCAATTTCATTAATAGTTTTATGAAAGTGATTTACTGAGACTGTTCGACACTCACATTTTACAGGAGGGTGTGTGCTCAAACCGTGATTGTCCACACTAGCTTGTCTTTTGTCTGTCCCTTCAGGTGGGCCATTGAATATATTTTATGTTTGTACCACAACATTAACATTGTTCATTTCTGCTATATTTATTCAGGTTTCAGCCATTACCATAATACAAGCAGCAGACTGACATGTCCTGCCCTGTGGCACACTCATCTCAGTTTAAAAAAAGAGAAATGAAAACCCACAACCAATTTTCTCTGGTAGTTAAATAATGCATAATATTACTTTTTTGGCATCTGCTTGTCTCTCATTCTTCCCTTTTCCTGCATCTGCTGTTACAGGCCCACCAAGAAATGTCATCCTTCAAAAGTCTCACGAGCATTATTCTGGCAGGAGTTGAAGTAATGACCTGGACACTCATTAGTTAGAGTACATTTGCCAAGTGGAGTTAACTGCTCAGGCCTAAAACATCTCAGGCCACTTTTAACCCTCTAGCAGGACATAAGGAGAGTAGGATGAGCTGTTCTTTACTCAAAGCTTCAATACATAGGATTCACATGTATTTGTATTCGATTACTTCAGTATGGACCATTTGGTTGGGTTACCAAATTCACACATGGGATATACTGAGTGAGGGACCGGGAGTGTGAATGCCTCGCACTATAGCCACACATCTACTCCGTAGACAAATACAGTGCAGCCCAGCCTCTTGCTAGCAGACAACATGACTAGCGATAGTGCTAAGGAAAGCCAGCGTTTTAAAGCCCTCTTCTGTACTTGAGGAGTGGATTCACACTGGGGCCGTTTGGCCTGATCTACAGCAAGGCGCGATTGTCTCCACTCCCCTCGCTGGGCTCACATTGGCTGAGGCAAAACCACACATACATAATGAATGTGGATTATGTTTTCAGTCATGTTTTGGTCAGATTCATACGGCCCTGGATTTCACAATTTAATTGTGCTTTCCGCATGCTGAGGCAGCAGGAGAAGAGGTTTATATATCAGATATACATTGTGCATATTGTGAGCAACTGTACCTTGTGTACTTGAGCATGCTTTGGTTGCAGTCACTCCTGACGAGGGACACATTAGCTGTGTCTCAATTCTAAGGCTGCAACCGCTGTGGTCAGTTTGCGTAAATTAGCACAGCTGTTCTTACGCTTGCGTAACGACAGACACCTGTTGCCGACCAGCTGCTGTTTAAAGATGGAGGATGTTTCGCTCACGCTTGTGGTTATTGTGCTTTTTAACTTAATTCATGAATAGGAAATGCTCTCTTATTTGATTGTGTATTCCTCATCGCTGCCTGATTCGGCAGTACTCCCATCGGTCATGTGCGCAATGCATTGTGGGACACGGTGGGCCAAAAAAGATCCATCAGTTGAAGCCTTCGTTGCCCCCTGATGAAGGCTGCGTTTGTCGGCCACATATGAAGGAGCTGTCGAAATGGGACAGCCATCGGTTATGATGTCAATGGCCGGTAAATGCCGCCCACATCAGCTGCAGCCCTCGAATTGGGACACAGCATTTGTCTCGCCGAAGAAATATGTCGGTGGAAAAATGCACACGGATAAAATAAAGGCAGCGTCTCAGCGTTGCTCAGCAGAGATGGGGCATGTGTTTGGCAGTGCATCAAACTCGTTAATTTATTTGAACCACATGAAAGTGAATATCAGTGCAGCTGAACGCAGCTTCCAGTGGCATTTAAGCAGCCTTGGACTTTTCACATCATTCCAAAGCAGTAACAAATGATAGTGTTCCTTTCCTAAAAAAAAAGACATTTCATTTTCTCAAAAACAAAAGATATAAAGTGTTAATTATTATGTCATAGTGATTTTTTTTTATTTCATTATGTAATTTTTAATTGTTTGTTTGAGAAACTTTTATTTATTGGAGAATTTAATGTTTTATGTTTCATTTTAAATGTTATAAAAGCTGTTTAAGTTCACACAAAAGATGGACAGTTTTATGTTTTGAGTTTTGTTCTCTTATTGTACCAAAAATGAACTGAACTGTGATTTTTGGTGGACACTCACACCCATGTCCTGAATTCAACCGTTTATGTCAGGTCTTTGGCAACTTTATGCACAAGGCACCTTTTGGCACAAGTTCTGGATCAGCAAGGTGCTTTCCCAGACAGATGGCCAAAGAATCAGCATGACTACAGTTTCATTAAGTTTAGACTACTTAGTCATGAGTAGAAAAGGCTCTGGATGAGGATTAGGCAGAACATGCACAAAAATACTCAGTGTGAAACCCACAAAAATATGCACGAAAGCCTCAGCTTAAGATGCACCATAATCACACATGAAGTTGGACACAAATCCTCGTTTCCTGTTTTCTACAGGTTCGTTTTGCCACCATAACCACACCAACCGCATTATTTTATGCATTTTGTTTCCATCACATGATACATCACTGATATTCCCGATTTATATTGATTTCAGCATCCGCTGCTGCCACCGGGTTTCACTGGAGTCAAAGGTACTTCTGTGTGTCATATGCTAAGTTATCCTCAGTTAGCCTTTGTCTGGTTTTCAGGTCAAATTGACCCTTTTTCATATATTTGCATGGAGAAGCTGTGTCGTGTGGAAACGCCAAGGAGAATGCAGAATCAGTACTCCAGTAAAAGTAGAAGTACTTGAGGTAGTGAGTAACTTTATAGCACAGAACAGATTTATGCAATGGTTTTTTTTTTTTGGGGTGATTGATTTTTGTTGTTAGTTTTTCTTTTTTGCTCCGTATTATTATTATTATTATTATTATTATTATTATCATCATCATTGTTCATTTTTGCTTGTTTACTTGATTATTTTGTGTCTTTTTACTTATGTTTTGGTTCATTTTTGTTGCTTTTTTTGTTGGTTTTGCAGGATGACTGTTGTTTTCCCTTCAGATTTGTTCATTTTCTTGGTTATTTTTGTTCAACTTGTTGTTCTTTGTTCATTCCGTGTATAGTTTTGCTTCTTTTGTGCAGTTTTGTTCATTGATGATTATTTGGTTCATTATTTTGTTTCGTTTTCTGAATTAGTTTGCTCATTTTCTTTCTTTCATATATTCTTTTTTTTTCATTTTGGGCAATCCGTCCATCCATCATCTTCCACTTATTCCTCTAAAACATAAAATAATCTGAATTCGACCGTATTATGCATATCTGTGTACCTGAAATGCAAACAGCACCTGTATGTGGCGCCGGTCTGTCTCCTTCTAGCCAATGTGAACATCACAAATCACATGGAACCTGATCATTTTAAATCCAATTTGGGGCCACTTCCATATGTGTCTAAGTCTGAACTGTTCTAGTGCAGTTGCAGTTTTCACGTCATTCTCACCTGACATTAGTCATAATTCTGCGCTGACAAAGACCACTCCTGTAAACAGAGTTTTATGGGTGTACTCAGTTATGTGACAGATCTCATAAGTATTTGTTGTGACACTTGTGTAAAAACTCACTGAGACGACGTTGGTCAGACATTCCCACATTTAACCTACCGCGATCATTAGCTCTTAAACGGCACATTGCTAAGATTGTAGTTAAGTAGACAACAAGATACAACTGGAGTTTCATTGAAATCAGTCGTCTTTCAAGCACTAATGAATTATTTTGATTTCTACAACACAAGACTGACAGAAAGAAAAGTCTGTGGGGACCGTCTACAAAGTGCAAGAAAAGACTTTGATGAATTAAATTTTTTTTTCTCCGAAACCAAGTATCACAATGAGGAAGTAATAACCAAATATGGTCACATTTAGTTTTTGGCTCCATCATGTCATTCAGGAAGGGGGAGCCCAATTGTCCTCAAATCAGCAGTTTAGATGCCAATGGGTGACATGACAGTACTCTAAATGGCCACTAGAATTCCCGTAGACTGTACTTATTAGTGGACAAAGGACTGATGTGTATAACATGTTTATCTTGACGGGAAAATATTGGAAAAAATTGATTAGATTAGATTCAACTTTGTCATTTTAAATGTCACAGGTACAAGGCAACAGAATGCAGACTGCATCTAACCAGATGTGAATGAGTAGTAAGTGAATTAATAACATATGATCATATAATATATAGGAGAATAATATGTCAGTGTTTATAAATAAACATCCATTGTCTGTTGCAGGTACTGTATATACCGGGAATGACTATTTACTCTACGTATTATTATACAGTGTGTACAGTGATATACTTGAGATTCTGGGAGATTATGATGTAGATACAGTAGTGCAACTGGAACAATTGACAATATATACAGCATATGCAGTAGCAATTACAATGTGCAATGATGGTCCCCAGGTATGCATTATTTACAGTACTGCAAAATGGATTGGGATGAAATGTATTTGAATGATTGACAACAGGGGTGTCCAATCATTGCCATGGACGGCCAAGACACTGCGCTTTTTCGTGCCAACCAGGCTCTTCAGCAGGTGAAAACACCTGCTTCAGTGAGTGGCTGGAAAGAAAACCTGCAGCGTCTCGGCCCTTTGTGGCGATGATTGGACACCCCTGATTTACCATATATACAGAACATGCAGTGAAAAAAAAATGTTTTATGTTACAAACATTCCTGTCCCACTTTCCACTGTAACACACAGCAGCCTCTGGTGTGAATTTCCCTCTGGGATCAATAAAGTATCTATCTGACCTTCAAAATTAAATAAAGTCCATGCACACAAAGAGGAAACTGTGTTTGGGAAAGAAAGACCCGCAACCACAAGACATGCAACAACTACTTGTACAGTATGTGAAATAGGGCACGTCAGGTGGAATCTCCATAAAGAAGAATGATAGCAAAATTAATTGCACAGGTTAAGGGCACAAAAGCTTTCATCACAAAAAAATAATCTTATAACTGTGATTTATGTGGCGGCGCTTATGTTTGGTAATGTGAGGTTAATTACAGCATCACAGAGAAGTGGGAGATTATAACCACAACATTAACACAAAGGAGATCACTGCTGCATTTAATGTGGTTTTCAGAGTCTCTAAGAAGCATATGACATGCTGCGTTAGGCCTTGAACTGGCTGCATCAAAATGTTGCCATATAGCTCACAAAAGCAGAGAATAGCCTTTTGGGGTACTCCTCAGAGATGTGCCCTTCACATTTTTGAAGTAAATTGACTGTGCTTGAAATTATCATTTTCTTTGCAACCGAAATAAATTCTCCCATGACCCACCTGTGGGTCCCGACCCAGTGTTTGGGAATGGCTTCTCCAAACTACGGACAACATTTCTCCTCAATTCCAATTTCATTGAGAGCATTTATTTACATAAAAGATTGTCATAATAAAAAGATGCAGTGTTTTCAAATTGAATGCATAATGTAACTTAAACACTTTGTGAATAGAGAATTCTGAGACTGCAAAGGCAATTAGAGTTTTGAGGTAAAATGTTAAGTTTCTTATTGAAAACACATTACTGTCTGATCCAAGCAACAGCAGCTGGAGATGTATGTGACTTGGATGATATAGTCAGTTTTTGGCATGAAACCAGAAAAACAGGAATAATATGGTTTGCTCTGAAAATGGAAATATAAAATCAACATTCATGGAACCAAATGTATCCAAGGTTTGGTCATGGTTCCTCACTTTCAGGTGTAAAATTGTCTTTATAAGGATGAGTAGGCTACAATTTATGACTCCTCACAAAAATGCTTAATATCATGTCAAAGGTGTCCTTTGTTTGTCCAGAGGTGCGATGCTGATGAGCACTGTCCATTTGGAGTTCTACCATTATTTTTCCATGACACAGAAAAGCTCCTGACTAGAACAGAACATGTACAAATGACAGTAGTAAGCAAGAGGGATGCATCCTGCTTGCCAGTCATATCTGTGCAGAGATACTGATGCTGTATGCGTTTCCTGGTCATGGTGAGCTTCGATGCAGCTGGCGAATCCATGTGTATCAGCACAGATATGTGGCTGCTGACACTCACAGCAAGAATTAACTGTGAATACATAAAAGCTGGCAAATGTACATGTACTAAGTATGTAATAAATGAATAAGAATGGAGAATGTCATCATGATGTCAACTGACTATGGTGCCTTAAGTCAGTGTCAGTCTTGAGCGATGTTCAGTGTTGATATTAATAGTATTTTTCAACTTCCAGGAAAATGCTGAATGTTTCCTGTGTTAATAACTACCACAAATGTTGTGATGACTATGCCACAGATCACACTCCATTCCATGTCAGAGTCACAAATTATCTTATTCTTGTTTTGCGCCTACTTTCTTGGTGTTTTTTGCTTTGGCCGACTTCAATTTGGAGACGATAAGTTGCCAGCACCGTGGAGGCTGCTTGGATGTACGAGTATGCTGCAAGCTCCGGGCCAGACATTTTTGGGAAGAATTCTTCAGCTTTTGTCATGAAGTGTCTCCAGACAAAATGAATAGTTCTTAACTCCTTGAAAGTGTGTGTGTACCCCCCAAAACTTAGGTAAAATAGCGCAGTTATAAATTTTATGCTCATTCAGACCATGCAACCCTATTTTGTGCATGCATGCATTTCTAGGTAAAATGGTATTTGAGGGCTCAGTTTGTCAAATATTCTCAGTGGCACCATGGAGCCATTTTGCAATGGTTGTTTTTGAAACCTGCAAAATATAAATTTTGAGCACACCAAATTTCAGGATTTGCAACTTTACATCACCGTGAATAATAGTCCTTACAGATACAAGAGGCCCTCACATCAGTTCAATTCAATTCGATTCGATTTGTATAGTGCCAATCATAATCAATGATTATCTCTTGGTGCTTCACAATTCAAGGCCAAGACCTCAAGGCTATAGAGAGAGTACAGAACCACCGAGAACAAAACAAGG
>JAQQAE010018140.1:0-11273 GCA_029823295.1 Pseudamia nigra
CTGCTCCGCCGCAGCGACCCCCTCCAATGAAGGCCTTCTTCGACACCGCGGGCCTCTGTCGGAGAGAAACACACAGCGCTTCAGAGTCACACCGCCAGCGATCGAACACCCGTAGAAGTCCAGCGAAGCTGAACGCATTCTGCACTGCACAGGAGACACAACACGGAGGAGATGACTGATAATGGCCTTAGCCAATCAGGACGCAGAACACAATGCGTGGGTTCTCCTTTAGCCAATCAGGACACAGAACACGATGCACGTTCATACGCTGTATAAAAAGTACATGAAAATTGCACTAAAAAAAAATCTGCGAAACAGCGAAGGTGCGGAAGTTGAACCGCGATATACTGAGGGACCACTGTATTATTGAAACCCTGAGCTGAAAACCACACCTGCTGAAACTGGATGATAACAATGCATCAAATATTTTATCTGCTCTGTATAGATTAACATACACACTGCCAGTCATAGATTTGGACACACCTTCTTCTCCAGTGTTTTTCCCTTTGTTTTATTTCATGCAGGAGGCTTTCATTTGATTTGAAGGGGTTTCTAAGAGCTTATACACAAGAGATGCTCTTGGACCATCAGCACAAGCTCAACCCCCCTTCCAGCATCATGTTTTATTTGACAACTAGAGAATATAATAAGTATGCTGTGGAGTTATTATTGTTATTTATTCAGCTTAATTCAGAATTAGGTTGGGGAGGTGATGGAGATTATTTTTTCTAATTTTCAGTGAGAAATGGTTGCATGAGTGCAGCAGCATAGTGGACTGAATGAAGATGGTCAGATTTAAAGGTGCAACTGACTGGGGTGTGTAAGGCAGGGATGACAGTGATTGGACAGAAAATTATTTATTTATTTAACCAGGTAAGTCAATTGAGAACCATTTCTTATTTACAATGACAACCTGGGCCAGAGGCACATATAGAGACAGACAACTATTCATACCTAGGGGTAATTTAGAGTGATCAATTAACCTAGTACATATTTTTGGTTGTGGGAGGAAGCCGGAAGGAACCCACACAGACATGGGGAGAACATGCAAACTCCACCGCCTGGCATTGGAATTGAACTCAGGACCTTCTGGCTTTGAGGCACCGTGTTACCCTGAATTAAAATTGAACTTAGGCTTGATAATAGATTTCCACGCCAGCCTGAACTACACACAGGCTTCATTATTTTCAACATTAATACTGAAGACATCCAAACTGTGAAAAAACATATGTGGATTTAAAAAATTTAATTATTTTAAATTAATTAAGTTAATTTAAAAAGTGTCAAACAACCCAGAACATAATGAAGAAGGTGTGTCCAAACCTTTGACTGGAAGTGTACACTGATCTGTCTGTGATCAGTCAAAATCAGTCAACTGATACATTCTCAAATGTAATCTGTACTTTCTCACATTGAAGGGAAAAAGTGTTGTTTCATTGCCTTAACAGTGTCTGAAAAGAACTTCCTGGAGTCCGAGACAGGTCTGAAGATTGTACAGACTGGCGTGGGCGAGGTACTTTGTACACACACAAATATACACACATTACACAAACGAAGACATGGCATCTGTGGAAATTTTTCTTTTCACTCATCCTGTCAGTAGGGATCAGCTGTTAAGGCAGCGCTGATGTAAAGTCTTCAGTATCGCTTTTTTGTATCATTAGTAAATGTTTTAGTATCAAAAGCATTTTCTAGTGTTCCCGTGTCCCTGCCACTGAAGTGCATTTTGCCAGCCAACACTCGCCCCTGCATTCTGCTTGCATTAATGTGTGTGGGTAGGCGTGTGTACCACCTGGAGGGCAAGTGGTCTGATCAAATAAGCAGGGCGACATCTTGTAACACTGAACATTCCACTTGTTGCTATGGTGCTTTGTCTTCTGCCCCCCTGCCACTGCAGCTCCTAGATCCCAGGTGCTATGGCAACATGTGTTATCAACCATATTGTGCTCTGTTCATCCAAACAGCCTGTGAATCATCAGGAGAATTTTGCGAATAATAGGATATTTATGAAAGGTCAGTCAGTCCATAAGACAAGATAACACACAAATGTAAAGGAAATGTGAGATCTGACATTTGAAATGACAGAATATGTCACAGATATTTCCGCTTTCCTGTGTCTAGTTCGCTTTTAGAACTCATCAAAAAATAATGTAGTTGGCCGAGAGTTTCTGCCAGGTTCTCTAAGGCTAGCTTTTTAAAATACGTTGTATTTTCAGGTTGTTTACTTCATCTGTGCTGTTGCAGTTTGACAGTAGTGATGTTTTTTAAATAGGCAGCATTGTGTTCTTCTGTTCTTTATATTGGTCTATGGGAATCATGAAGACATACTGCTTTAACCCTTTCATGCATGAATTATTACAAGACATTTTCATGACTGTTTAGTGCATTTTTTTTCATTTTTCTTCTTTTTGCATCTAATATGGTTTATTTGATTGTTTTGTTAATTCCTTCTTTCTGATTCCTTTCTTCATAATTTCCTCATTGTTTTTGCTCATTTTGTTTATTGTTCTTTTTTGTTTGTTTTTTTGCATCTAATTTAGTTCATTGTCATGTTTCTTTTGTTTATTTTGCTTCTAATTTTGTTCATTTTACTTCTGATGTTGTTCACTTTCATATTCCTTACTATTTTGTATGTTTTTTTCATTTGTTGCCTAAGAATCAATCAAAAATCAAAATATTCACTGTCTTATTGCATTTTTCTCTGATTTTGTCCTGCATTTTTAATTACTATAAATTTAATGTCACCGTGTTCCTGTCCAGTGTAGTGAACTTCCTGTGAGGAAGGGTTAGAATTACAAGGAGAAGACTAGCTGAATTGAGATAATGAATTATATGCAGTGTATAGCGTAGTCAAATTAAAATGCTCAGGAGACAAATGAAGAAAAGGTGAACACTAGGGGCAGACTGAAACTTACAGCATCAGTAATAGGCATGTAGTTGGTCATGGTTTATTGTTTTCTATTCAGCATCTGTTGCTTTTTTGTGGAATCTTGGAGCATAAGCCCTTAACCTCATAGAACCAACTCAGTAACACATTGCTGTCATGTTCAGTTACAGAGAAAATAATATTTTGATGAAACAAAATCAGTGACCTTTCCAGTTTTCAATAGAAGAAATAGATATCCTGGTGGAGCTCAGGGGCAAATACACTCAAAGGCTGCAGTGAAGGAGCTAATGAACTCAGTACTCTATTTTTTTCCCAGAGGACAGATGCACGGGGTCTCCCTCAGGTAACCAGGGTTTCTCAAGGCTACAGCGGGACTGTCATCACCCTTGTTTCCATGGCAGTCGTAGGAGGAGTGCTGTTATTGGCCATGGCCGTTGCGTGTTTCAGGCATTATGCTCAACAAGTGGCCAATGGAAAACTGGGTCTGGGGCCAGAGGGAGGAGCAGAAACACACTTTGACTACCAGGTAAGGAGACAGATTATGGAATGAGGACAGACTGTTTTATTCATTATTTAGTCATGTTCTGTAACCACTTGTTCCTCTGGAGGGTCACATGCAGCTCAACCCTGTTCAAATTGACAGTGCACGAAGGTGGTACAGTCAAATTATCTGTTGACAAAAACATTAAATCACTGAGGAAAATCAGTACGGTATTAGTGTAGGAGGTCTTCATCATTTTATGGCATCATTTGACAAAAATTCCATAATCTTTTTCAATATACTGTAAATGAAGTTGTTTGAGAACAATCAAGAATTTTACCAATTTCTGTGAACTGATTTGGGCTGTGGACAACAGTGTGGCTTAGACTAATCACTGGTGTTTTCAGACAGGTAATGGGTCAATATGTGATTGACAGCTGAAATTACTAACCATCTTTAATACAGTATTCCCTCAAACATGGCTCTAGTCTGTGGATCAGTAATGGTTTGGACAAACTGCTTCTCTTTTCCACAGCTGTGCGAAATTGTGTCAGTTCATTTTGGGCTTTGATTTGGACAGAGAGGAGAGAGCAACAGAAAAAAGGGTACATTTTCAAATGATTTTTTTTTTCTCTCTGTTTTGACACTTGCAACTTTTAAGATCAAATGGCACTTGAGGAAAAAATCTTTGCATATAAAATTAGATCTTTTACAAATCTCTTCAAGGTTCAGACTCGTGGATGATCATGTGCTTGTATTTCAAGTTGTTGTTGGAGGACTGGTTGTTAGCTGATGTTAGCTAACTCCATTTGTAAGCTAACTGTAGCAAAAATTGTACTGTTGCTGCTGTAGATGAGCAGAAGAAAGGCAGTCAGGAGGGAAAACACAAACACAAAAGACCCACAGAGTTATAACAAATACTAGAGGAGATACTGGCCAACTCTGATTGCAAACATCCCACGTGGCCACCATCTTACGACTGTATTAATGCATCAACTTTTGTTTAAATACACAGAGTGCAGGCTGTTGGGTTCTTTTTTGGGTATACTCCAAATTTTCATGACAAAAATATTTTATTTGTGGATAAATAATGGTTTTTTGACAATGGAGGCACAGTTATCAGACTTCCTGTTGACTTATTGCTCTTCTATGAAGGCTATGAAACATGGAGTCATGCGTGAGCTGATTGTGGGTCTAATTTCAAGTATTACTGTCCAAAAACTTACCCATGAAGCAATATTTCTTCAGGTTACATGAGCACAGTTTATGGGCATTTCAGAAGTAGCACATGTTATTGGTTACCCCTATCAAACAGCGAAACTGCAGACACAGCGAAATGTACACAGAAAGCTGCCTACCTTTGTATAAATACATGCTGTCTCTGATTGCAGTACTTCGTTGTATCATTAAAAGCTCTAATCTTTTATTGAATTCAGTTTTTGACTTTTATTTCATGAAAAAAAACATTTCATTCAGAGTTTGTGCTGCTGATCACCATGTAGTCAGTGCTCTGTGTTTCCATTCATAAGATAGCGGTCAGATTTGACACAAAGGGGGAGGGGCTGTCCACTATAGTGTTTCTTATACAGTAGCTCTATAAAAGACCTTTGTCCTCCAAAGAGACATTAGTTTACAGATTAGTATGATATATATTTAAGCAAGTGAGACAGAACATGGAGTGAGCTGTCAGCAACAGCTGGCTCCCAATACAAAACAGACTCCAATCTTCCTTTTAGCTTTTAATATACAAGGCGTGTGGTTTTTCTTCCATCGACTGGACTGGAAATTTGGTTGAAGACGTTTCGCCACCCTTCCGCCCGTTTCGCTTCTTCATTTCTTCAGAACTGAAGAAGCTTCCTGGATGGGTGCTATGACCTGGATGACTGAGAATCTTCACAGACAAGCTTTTAATATACTGTATCAATATTGTTAATTTCAAGTTCACCTGTTGGTCACATGATGTTTCCTTCTCTCTTATATTGTATTATATTATGTTATATTGTATTATGCTATCAGTATCAAAAATTCTGCTAGTAGCCGGCCCCTTTAAAGGCAGATATTTTTTTTTGTTTTTGAGTAGAAGGAGACACGGTAGACCAGTCATTCATATATTTATTCTTCTGCCTTTTCATCCATTCAGGAGCTATGTCGGCAGCACATGGCATCCAAATCTTCCCTGTGCCGCCAGGACTGTGTGGGCGGCGTGAATGGAAACATGGCTGGAGCTGCGATAGGCACAGGGGCTGGTGGGCGACGAGGAACGGATACATCTCGTGTCAGCAGCGTTTCCTCACAGTTCAGTGACGGCCCACAGCACAGCCCGTCTTCCACTCATAGCTCCACCCCATCATGGAGTGAAGAGCCTGCCCAGTCTAATATGGACATTTCAACCGGCCACATGATACTGGTGAGAGTCTATACAACTGCAGTGTCTCTCTGGTGTCTCTCTTTATACTCATCATTGTTAAGTAGGACAAACGAAAAAGTCCTATATTTCATTTGTGCATTTTCTTCTTCTAAGGCATACATGGAGGATCACCTGCGTAATAAGGACCGCCTTCAGAAGGAGTGGGAGGCGTTGTGCTCCTACCAAGCCGAGCCCAGTTCAGTTGCTGTGGCTCAAGAAACAGCAAACATGGACAAAAACAGACACGCCGAATCACTCCCCTGTAAGTTCATCAGTCTGCACCCTCATCAATGACAAACAAAGCCACATGCATGCTTATGATACAGATATTTCTATCTACCAGCCACAAAATACATTCGAACTGCAAAGAAAGTGCAAAGGTTTTAAAATAAATTACAGTGTTGTGCATTTAAGCATAAATCATTTCCATAGTTGGCCTTTTGAAAAGTTGACTTAAGCATCAAAAATCACTCTTTTTTTTTACCTGTATATGTCTTACGTTTTACACTTTAACCTGTATGTGCCTTAAGTTATTTTTATTGCCTTGATTTTTAAATTTTATTTAGCTTATTTTGCATGCCCTTTTCTGCACTGATGTTAAAACTGCGCACCACGGGTCTTAGAGAAACCTCATTTTAATCCTCTGTATGTACTGTACTGTACATATGGTAGAACTGACAATAAAGCAGACTTTAACTTTGAGTTTGATTTTAATCCAACACCTTTTTGTCTCCAGATGACCACTCACGGGTGAAGCTGAAGACTGAGATGAACACCACCAAGCAAGACTACATCAATGCCAGCATAATAGTAAGCAACTGAAAAAAAAGAAAACTTTACTGATCCTTTCCAGGAAATGCATTTTGCCTCATTTCAGAAAAGACAGTTTGCCATCAGCTGCTATTATAAAAAAGCATAAAATGTAAAATATATTATCTGTAACATTGTTATTTGGACATTATTCTGAAAACAAATATCATTCTTCATACAAAATGTCATTTTTTTAAAGGTCCCATTCTGTAAAAATCCAAATATTTTTGGATTAGAGCTTTGCATTAAGTCTGTAATGTAATTTTGCCCAGTACTGCCAATCCTGAGAAATAAATGCCTTTCTAGTAAGCTCATTTTTCTCAGTTTTCCCCTTCATAACTCTGCTTTCGTGTTCATTCCATAGTTTGATCATGACCCTCGCCAGCCAGCGTACATTGCCACACAGGGACCACTGCCTCACACAGTGGCTGATTTCTGGCAGGTCAGTGTGGCAGGTCTTTATTTGTATTTATTTATTTATGTGTCTGTCTCCCAGTATATTCTGTGTTCAGGTACACAGCGGCTCAGAGGTATACATAATTTATTTTTGCCTAAAAAGAAAAAAAAAACCTGTGAGTGTATGAAATGACAAGCATCTTAGTTAACAACATGCTAGGTTTATCTTCCTATATTTTGCTCGATATATGTTTTTTTCTCTTCATTTTCCTATTATTTTTCTTCATTACATTGAAATTGTTATTCCTCATGATGATTTTGCTTAATGTAGCATTTATTTTTGTAAATTGTCCTGATTATTTTGTTCATTTTGGTTCATTTTACTGTTTATATTCTTATTCTGCTCATTTGATCATTTATTTTTGTTCTTTTTCCAGATTTTTTTGTTCATTTCATGGCGATTTTTTCATTGTTTTATTATTTTGCTTTATTATTTTTCATTTTTGGTAATTTTGTTAATTGCCTTGATGATTTTTGTAAATTTTCTTCAGTATTGCATTCATTTGGGTTCATTGTTTTGGATCATTTGTTTACTTTGTGATCATTTTGCTTTGTATATTCTTTATTTTTGTTCATTTTCTTGATTATCGGGTTCATTTTCATGGTTGTTTTGTGTCAATTTTGTGTCAATTTTTGTTCATCATTTTGTTCATTTTATTATATATTATGCTCATTTTGCTCATTTTGTGTAAAATATCCTTCTTTTTGTGAATGTTCTCAATTACTTGTTTATTTTTGTTTATTTTGCCTGAATTTTTATTTTTGTTAACTGCCTTGATTGTTTTGTAATATTTTGTTCATTTTTTGATCATTTGCCTGAGATATTATTTGTTCATTTTTCTAATTGTTGCTTTCTTTTTTATTTTTGATCATTTTGCTTAGTATATTGTCATGTCTAGTTAGTTGCCTTGAACATTTTGTTAATTTTTGTTTATTTTATTGTAGCATATGCTTCATTTCCTTTATTATTTTGCTCATTTTACTGGACAGTTTATTTTGTGACCATTTCAATATGTATATTCTTTATTTGTGTTCATATTTATTATTGTATTTATTTTTGGTTCCATTTTCTTCATTTCCTTCATTATTTTGTTCATTTTTGCGTTATTTTTAGTTTTGTGCCTTTTTTTGTTGACTATTTTTTTCATTTTATTATACATTTCGCTCATTTTGCATAGTATATTTTATGTGTTTATTTTGTTGTATGACTAGTTCAATGTTGTATCATTTTGTTTAATATATTGTTGGTTTCTGTTAATTACTTTAATTATTTTAATCATTATTGTTCCTTTTTGTTGCACATTTCATTTTTGTATTGTTTTGCTTCCTTATATTGGGGATTTTTGTTAAATTTCTTGATTATTTTGTACATTTTCTTTATTGTTTTATTCAGTTTCATGTCAGTTTTTGTTCATTTGGTTGTTCATTTTTGATAATGTTATTTATTTAGAACTTATTTTGTCCATTTTTATTTAATATTATGAAAGCCAGTATGCAATTGCCTGGCAGCTGATTTGCTCTTTTCGCACTTTTTTGGGGGGCAGGGAGGGATTATAGTTATAAAATAGCTGAAAACAAAATTAAGTGGGAAACTCCTGTAATAATGCCACAGGACTCACTGAAAAGAGCCTAGGGTGGGCCTAGAGCCACAGGTTGCCCACCCCTGAGTCAAACTGTTCGTGTTACTGGGTGATTCGGGCATACACAAGAAATCTGCCATATTCAATTCAGATTTATTTTAAGATTATATGACATTTATCTGTGGGTGTTTGTGCGCTTTGCAAACGGCAGATGGTGTGGGAGAACGGCTGCACAGTGATAGTGATGATGACAGCTCTGGTGGAGGATGGAGAGAAGCAATGTGAGAGGTACTGGCCTGACGAGGGATCGTCGCTCTATCACATCTACGAGGTGCGCTCCCTTGTCTCATTCATGATGTCACATCTCGTATTTACTACAGAGCAGTGCATGGAGGCCGTCTTATTCAGTTGAAAAACCAGGCAAATGTATGTTATGTAATGTGGTAAGCACATGATCTGAGTATATATAGGACACAATGTGCACATACTTTCATCTCGGCATTCAGGATTAGAATACAAAAAATAACCGAAGATGAATAAAATAGTCAGGAAAGTCAACCATATATCCACAGAATGAAAAAGCAGTCCAGATTATGAGCCAAATATGACAAAGACAACAAGAAAGATGAATATCAAGAGCCACAAAATCAACAAAATGGTCCACAAACATAATAAAAATAATAAACAAAACAAACAGCATATTGTGGAATGACCAAAATAATAAAGAAAACATCAAAATATTCACCGAATGAACAAAGCTATTCAGGCAGTGAGCAGAACTGAAAAAACGCTGAACAGAAATGAACAGAATAATCAGGAAAAGGAACAAAATAATCCATGAAATGAACAAAAAAAATTAAGAAAATGGACAAAATAGTCTGGAATGAGCCAAAAAAAATAGCAAACAAGAGATAACAAAAATGAAAAGGAAAAAAATCAGTAAAAGGGACAAAAAAATTAACACTGAAAATGAACAACATGCAATGCCAAAATAAGGGGCAGAAATAAATATAAACAACACAATTATGCACAAAGAAGAAAATAATCAACAGAATGAACAAAGCAATCCAGACAAAAACTGAAAAAAATTAAAAATGATGAACAAAATTGCAAAAATGGAAAAACATATCAACAAAAACAGACAAGAAAATCAACGATTGTCAACACAGTAATCCACAAAGTTGACAAAATAATCAACAAAATATCCACAGAATGAACAAAACAATCCAGACAAAAAATAACAAACAAAATGAACAAAAATGAACAGAATAATCAGGAAACAGAGCAAAATAAGCCACGAAATGAACAAAAAATTTAGAAAGTAGACAAAATGACTGACAACGTAAAGCAATAAATGAACCAGTGGAATAAAATAATAAAGAAAATCAAAACAAAAAAATACAGTACATGTGCAATGCAAAAATGAACAAAAATGGCCAAGATAATCAAGACAAGCAACACAATAATACACAAAATAATCAAGAAAGTGAACAAACAAAATAACAAAATTGGGAAATATTGACAATAAAAACAACCAAACTCCTCCTAACATGGGCCTTTAAATTGCAGGCTTTTGCCATTATGTTGAACAGCATTGTGATTACAACTTCAATTTGATTAATTGTGCACACAATGAGGCAATGAATATTGAATAACTGATAGCCAAGCAATTGCTTATGGTAAAATGAGCAACTTAAAACATGTCATGTGTGGGTTAGGGGTGAAAATATGTCTCATAACCATAACAGTCCTTAATTTAATGACAAATTCTACAAGTTAGTTTGATGATATGTCTCCCCCTGGTGGCAGGGTAGGGATACAGCAGTTTTGCATCCTGTTTGTAGTTGTTTTTCCTCAAAAAAGGAAAAGAAGGACAAGCTGAAAACTATATACACTGCAATGTAGCATGATTGTAGAGTGTTTCACAAATTGTCTTGCCTCGTGACCCACATTTTCACCATGTGATTGATACCCACTTTGATTGAATTCAAAGTAAGCAACAGCATTTGTGACGATATTCAGTACACAAAGTAATAATAAAAAAGTGCACAGACATCTGCCAAAGCAGCTCAGATTCTCTTCATAGTGAAAATCTATCGTTATCGTTTGAACCAATGCTTATGCCCCCCATCATGTTATTGCATCTAAAAGAAATATTCTTATATTTATTTGACCTTCATTATCTTATTCTTTGACCATGAAAACCTACTATTAGCATTTGAAATTACATACATATCATTATTAGTTCAGTAGTTATTGAAAAATGTAAAAATAATATTTCCATAATGGTGGTTTTCTTCTGGATCTAGCTCCATAAATGTTGAAGATGCACTGTATCAAATCTGTGGGCACATTACTGAATCAGCAGACTTTCCACTACAATTTGTTGTCATGACTATAGCTTTATTTGTTACCTTATAATAACTATTTTTCCCCAGTCCCTTTAAGTACAAGCATTCTAGATCACTACAGTATATCTGGAATATTGCCCATATCTGGATCTGATTCCTCTCCAGTTTCCCCCACAACTAAAAAACAAGTACAGGTGCATTAGGTTGATTGTGTGTGGATGCTGTAATCAATCAATCAATCTTTATTTGTATAGCGCCAATCATAATCGCCGATTATCTCTAGGCGCTTCACAATTCGAGG
>JAQQAE010018141.1:0-11273 GCA_029823295.1 Pseudamia nigra
ACCCGAGTCTGCTCTGCGCCGCCGATACGCCCCCGGCGGGAACCCCCCGCCCCCCCCCTCCCCCGATAAACCCGATAACAGATGAAAACGGAGGAAACGGAACGGGTTTAAGTGTTTCTTTATAAAATAAAGATGCTGCTCGAGCCGGTTTGACATTTACAGCCGTATAAAACATGTGAACACGCTGGTGGACGCATACCCTGGAACAGGAAGGAGACCTGGAAAGGAAACGAGTAAAGTACAACGGAGGTAGCTAAAGTAGGAGTATTCTTCAAATAAACAGTACTAATACTACAAGCTATGGGCTGATATTTCACACTAAACACAAACAGCTGCTCATGTCTACGGATTCATCCACGTACGCCTTCGCGGAGCCGGGCGACCATCTCATTATTATACGATTTATTATGTCTCGGACAGTTCGACCTTTTTTACAACATTTTCATCCTTTTAATTCTGTCTTTTGTAGCCTTTCTGTATTTTTATTTTTTTTTTAGTTGAGTTTTACGTGTACCGGAGTGGTTTAGTTCTCAAAGTGCGGTCGTTTTACTTTCTCGTGATGATAATTTAGTTTTTAGACAGACTTATTTGTACGTTGACTGTCCTGTTACTGGGTCAAAGCAAAATAGTGGAAATCAGAGTAACAGACTGAGGAAAAAAAAAAGATCCAAATAATGATGTAAACAGACAAAAGCTGAGCACAAATGAACAAAATGAGCCATAAAACGGACAAAATGAATAAGTCATAACGTAAATGAATATACATGAATCACAAACTTGTAAATGAAGCAACAAAATGAGAATAAAAAGAACAAAATACTCAAGCAACAAAAAAAACGAACCAAATAAGCAACAGAACAAAAATGAAAATTAAAACATAAAAACAACAAAATGAATAAAATCGTCATGTAAATAAAAAACACTGCAATAAAAACAAACAAGCCACAGACAAAAGTGAACAAAGTCATCATAATTAACATATTTCAAAAATATGAAAACAATACAACAAAAAGTGACAAAATGATAAAACTCACAAACAAAACTGAACAAAAACCAACAAAATAATCAGGAAACAAAAATGAACAAAATAAGCCATAAAATTGACAAAAATGAATAAAGTCATAAAGTAAATGAATATATATGAAACACAAAGTTGAAAATGAAGCAACAAAATGAGCATAAAAAGAACAAAATACTCAAGTAACAAAAATGAGCAAAATAAGCAACAAAATGGAAAAGAAAAATGAACCAAATAAGCAATACAGAAAAATGAACAAAATTACAAACAAAATTAAACAAAAAAACAACAAAATAAGCAACTAATTCAATAAAATTATTATGTAAATAAAAACATTACCACAATAAGAAAAAACAGGCTAAATAAGCCGCCGACAAAAAAGAACAAAATACTCAAGTATGAAAAGTGAACAAAATAAGCAACAAAATGGAAAAGAAAAACAAAGAAAATTACACAAAAAACAACAAAATAAGCAACAAAATGAATTTTAAAAAATCACGTAAATAAAAACATTACCACAATAAGGACAAACAAGCTACAGACAAAAATGAACAAAGTCATCATAGTTAACGTAATTTATAAAATATGAACACAATGGAACAAAAAGTGACAAAATGATCCAAAATGAACAAACTCACAAACAAAAACCAACAAAATAATCAAGTAAAGCAACAAAAATGAACAAAATAAGCAACAAAACAAAGAAAAATGAACAAAAATAATTAGGTACATTAAAAAAAAAAAGAACTAAATAACCAACAAAATTGAAGAAACATTGACTAAATCTGTAACGAAATGAAGAAAAATGAAGAAATACGTGACACTGTATTAATGACTGATTTTCCCTGTTGTAAACATAAAACACAGTACGAAGCTGGTATGAAGATACTGATGAGATACTTTTTACTCTTACATTTTTACTTGAGTACTGCACTAACCCTGCATGTCTGATGTAGTTTTTGTCTCCTTGTGTCTAATATCGATGTGATAATTTGACATTTTCTGGAGTTTTTTTGCATCTTACGGGTACTTTTTGTCTTCTGGCGTCTTTCGCATCATCGCTAATAAACTCAAACCACAAATAAGTGTCGAGTTTCTTCAACAACACACTCTGAAACTTATATCATGGCGGAAGCGTGTTATGGCCCAGCTCTACGCGAGTCTGACGCAGGAAATCCACGTCAGGGCAGCCTCCTTTAAAGGACCAGTGCGGTGAGTTTCAGGCTGGAAATAACAGTGTTGATTTGGTACAAAGCCTGCGCGCCGCTGCCTCTGGTGGCGCTGCGCCTCGGCGGCGACGAAAAGACGAACTCCTCCGAGACGGTCGACCACAAAACACGCACGAACAAAAACGCTGCCATTGTACATGTCTGCAAAGCGACCTGGGCGACTTCCACGGCGCGGACACGGTGGAGAGGAAGCATCCTGACATCACGGACCGATCTAAGTGCGTCGGTTCGGGTTAGGAGAAAAAAAACAAAACAAAGAATGTAACTTAAATACGACTAAATACCTACTGTGTTGTTTTATTTACATCTTTGTCTGACTTCTGTTCTCGAACCCTAATCATCACTGTCCTGCGTTGAAAAAAAGGCATTAAAACGGTTGGGTTCAGGGCCGGACACATCGACCCGTACGGTGGATACGATGTACAACTCTCCATTTAGGGATGGATACGGAAAAACTCTAATCACTTGGATTCAGCCTCAAACGAGGCTCGTTTACGTTTGCATGTGCTGAAAAGCCTGCGTGAAGCAGACGACAAACACATCCGTCCGTTTGTCCGTCCACGTCCACTTCCAGGGAACAAACGAGCTCGGCAGAATAAAAAGGCTCCCGTTTACATTTTTTTTTTTACATTTATTGATTAAATAATTTGTGTTTGTGTACACTGGTTCAGATATAGACAGTCTAAGCCCCGCCCCTTCCGGTTCTGACCCATCGGCCCTGACGTTTACATTATTATGCAACAGTCAATGGCAAAAGCAGATGATTTTCTGATGAAATGTCACCGTTTACGTACAGTATGTGATGGTTTTGACACATAAGTCTGGGAACGTGTGTGATTATGAAGGAATCACAAACAGGAAGTCGCCTCCTTCACGACGTCGTTTGTCAAGAACGAACCCGAATCTGTCAAAGTAAAACCAGTTTGGTGTTGTGTTGACTTGTAAAATTATATTTTACCTGGACAAATATGTAAAAATGAGGGCTGTCAAATAATTAAATTTTTAATCTGATTACCGTATTTTTCGGACTATAAAGGCGCACTTAAAATCCTTTAATTTTCTCAAAAATCAAAGGTGCGCCTTATAATCCGGTGCGCTTTATATATGGATTTTTCCTGGTCTGTGCTTACGGTAAAATCGGTTCAAAGTCAGCGTGTGGTGCACGGCGCTCAAAAATCTGTCAAAATGCTTTAGTACGACTTTTTGTTATTGTGAAAACCTTGAATAAATGTTTCATTTATAATATTTTTAATAAAGTTTGACTTATCTAAGTCTTGTGTTGCGTAATGCGCCATATAATCCGGTGCGCCGTATGTATGGAAAAAAAACAAATGGATCAGTTTTTGAGGGTGCGCCTTATAGTGCGAAAAATACGGTAATCACAGGGTCACTGTGGATTAATTTCAATTTATCACGATTAATACCCATTTGTTATTAATCTAAATGAATCACATGGTTACTGGATTCATTTCAATTATCACAATTAATACCCATTCATTGTTTTTATTTTGTGGGAACAAAAACACACTTATTTTACATTAAAATGTATGTTTTTCTAATTTAAACTCGTGTAACTGAAGTAAATTCCAGCTGCTTTGTAGAACTTAACAGAACCTCTGATGTTCTGATGACCATGTTTTTGCTTTTTACGCTGCTTTTATCAGTAACTAATGTCATTCGTTTCAAAACGTGTAAAGACTTATACTTTTAAATTTGAAGCAGTAAATAATAAGGAAGTTGTCAGTGACGTGGGTCAAATGTAACATAAGATTTCATCACTTTTTCCTTGACATGAGTTATTATGCGTTGACGCATTAATCATGTTAAAAAATGTTATCCACTTAATCTGGATTAAGGCGTTAATTTTGACGGCCCCGGTAGAAATGATGACGTCGTTCCAGCGGGTGCTCAGTCTGCTGCCCGACGCTGAACGTAATGTGTTTTTTCTGAAGTATCGAACCTCCTCCGTCCCCAAAGAGGCGGAAGGACATGGAGCGGGTCGTCCAACATCCACAGGGTTGTCGGTTCCAACCCCGTTCCATCAGTCGCTCTGCTGCGACACACTCCGCACACCTTGAATGTTTGGTGGCGCTCAGAGTTTCCAGCCTCAGGGCTATAGATGGAGTGTAAAACATTTAGGTGTCTTCAAAAGCTTCCAAATCCCACCCATTATTATTATTATTATTATAGAAGTGAGTGGAGCTTAGGCTCTATTTCAATACTTACTACTTACACTCACTTTCTAAAGGGATGGTATTGCCAAAGTAATGAGCCACCACCCGTTTGCTGCAGACTATGTTATTATAAACAACCACTACCTTTACTACCCATAATTCTCTGCACAGAAGATGAGCTGGATGAGGTGAAACTGTCGCTGCGTTCCAAACCACACCGTTTTTACATCATGACATTTTGAACTAAACATGGAAATGGTTGAATGTATAAAAGTATCACAGTTAAAGGCACTGTGCTGAAACCAACCTGAACGGAGCCATTGAATGTTTGGCGTGTGCGGCGCGTCCTCAAAGAACACAGCTATGTGTGTCGGCTAAAACTGTACAATGCTAACGTACGTCTATCTACAAATATTAAAATGAAGTGAAATGGTTTGGGTTCAGAAACAGTGAGGTCACAGGCATCCGTCTGCAAAAATGTACAATGGCATCATTTTGTAACGTAGCAACCGGCTGGAAACGCAGCCTCTGTGAACATGAGGCTTCGGGGTTCAAGTCCCTCTGTAGACATGAGCAAATAAATAATCGGAATAGCAGTGTGTACGTTTCACTGTCCTTTACCTAACGACAGTCTCCGGCTAAAAGAAGATGAAGAGCAGAGATTAATCTCCACTTCCTAAAATGTTCTGGAGTTCTCCGACTAGTCTAGTTTCTGCTTCCAAATCCAGTCAGTAGTTCCGGATGCTGAAGAATCCCACGCTCGTAGGCGACTCCTTCACCGTGACTGTCACTAGGTTGGCGGTAACATCCGTGACGAACACGTGTTCGATCAGACTCCGTGTGGGCTTCCAGTCCTGGGTCGGGACCGTCTGACCATAATCCTGATCAGAGTCCGAGCTGCTCTCGTCTTCGCCCGTGCTCATCTCGTTCTTGTTGGCTTTCTTGCCGTCTTTGGAGGTCTCAGAGGAGGGTTTGTGGACGCCGCTCTTCTCCATCCGGCCCTGCGCTCTGGAGGCTTGGATCTCAGCTGCCTCTTTGACCTTATCCCCTCCAGGCTGGCTCTTCCTCTGCAGGCCCGCTGGGCTCGCAGGGGGCTTGTATTCCTGGTTTGGGGTGCTTTTCCGTACTGGGTTTGTTGTATTTCTCAGGCCCGGCACTGCAGTCGTCCCATTACCGGGACCGGGGCTGTTCTGTGATGTTTTGTTCTGGAGGTTGAGCGGCTGGAGGCCCGGACCCTGATTGGAGGAGGCGTTCTTTGTGGGTAATGAAGCTTTCGCGTTGGGTATCCGCTGGAGTGTTGACACATGACCCGGGGGTTTCTTTTGTCCGTTGGGGGAGCTCAGTGTATGCTGAGTGGTTCCCTGAATGGGGTGTTTGGATGTATTCAGATTCAAAGCTGCCACCCCTTTTGATTTACTCGCAGCTGCTTTCAAATCCAGACTCGTCACGCTGCTCAGGCTGGACACGGACAGTTTTCCCTCAGCAACGTTCCTGCTTTGGCCGGATTTGTTCACAGACAGGGGGGAGGGCTGCACCGACTTCCCAGCTCCAGCAGAGCTCATTGAGTTCTTAACAACCCCGCCCTGGGTCAGAGGGCTCCTGTTCTGCCCTCCCACCGAGCCCCGGAGGAAACCCATGAAGGTGAAGCTCGCCGGGTGAACGGGCTTCTTGATCACACCGGGTAGATCGCCATCTTTCGTCGTCTTCAGGATCTTGCGAGCCCCTTTATTCTGCTGGAACTCCTTCACTTCGGGGGGCAGCGGTTTCCGGCCTCGTTTCTTCGGGGGCTCCTGTTTGGCCACGACGATCTGCGCTTTCTTCTGTGGGACGGGGTGGAGTTCTCGGGTTCTCACGCCGGGGTTTGGCTGCTTAACCTGGCCATCGTCGTCATCGTCGTCATCTTCGGATGAGGATGAAGACGAGGAACAGGAGGACGAAGAATCGGAGGAGGAAGAGGAGGAGCCCGACGAGGAGCTGCTGGACTTTGCAGGTTCTGGCACATTTTCCTAAAAGTGTAAGTGGTAAATAATGTCAGCTTTACATCTTAATAAAGACACAGAATTACTGGGGATGTGTCTGACTTACGATGATTTTCCGGGGTCGCCCTCTGGGCCGTTTACCTCGTTTACGTAACAGAAGCTCCTTTTCTTGCTCCCTATAAAAACACAGCGGGAGGATCATCAGTAACATCACGAGTCCAATAATCAACACGTTATATCCTCCTTTACAGTCAAAATCACTCTCGTCCACAAACATTTTAGACTTAAGGTTTTATTTTGTGGCTCTGGTGAAGAAAAACGACGAACCAGATGAACAGTAACGGACGCTGGTTACGTTTGAGAAGATGTTCTCGTCGGTTTTACGAAGCTGAGAATGAAGATCGAGCCCAAAGCCGTCTGGTTTAAATGTGACCAAAAAAAAAATCATCAATGTGTGAATAGTTCGCGTTCTTTTCTCTTTGACGAGCATTTGCATCGAGGAAGTTTTTGCTCTGATCTTTGAGTTGAAGTGATGGAAGTTTGTTTGGCTTCGCCTCCAGTTTGACGGTGAAAAAAAGTTCAGTTAAAATTCCCTCCAACTCTCAAACATTACAGTTAATTTTACACATGATCCTTGTGTAAAATGGAGCTGTGTGAAAACGTACGTTGATATTCTCATATACGCTTTGCTTTTAGGTTTATACATGTTTAAATATCAGACCCTCAGCTTTCATAACATGAGTAGGATTACTTCAGTTTCCAGTGTTTTTACGTCCAGGATTTCAGGTTTTACTACATTCTGAGACCAAAACAAACTCGCTGATGTCTCAGAACAGGTCCATCATTTATCATACATCTTCACTCGGATAAATCACAGAGTCACTGACAAAAACACTGACTTCTTGTTGAAAGCCGCCAGCAGTCGTGGGTCCAGGATGTTTTCTTGAGGCTCCCAGCTGTTGTGTCTGAAATAAATGGACATGAGGGTCATATGTCAAAACACTGCATCAAACTGAAAACAGACGACTGAGGTTCACAGCAGCACCTTCAGGAAACAAGTTCAGTCCATCTGAAAAATCTCAACTACTCTGAATGTGTCCCGAAGTGTGATGTCTCTGATGAGGACCGTCCTGGAACATGAAGACAAAAAGCTCCGTCATACGACTACCTGCCTCTGAACGTGGGACGGTTCCCATGACAACCATCTCACTTTGACGGTTTTATCGACTACACTTGGAGACACATTCAAACTTCCTCTAGATTGTTCAGATTGAATTACCTTCATTTCTTACAGTAATGATGGACTGTCTTTTCTCTTTCCTGAAGTGTTTCTTGCCATAATATGGTTTGTTAGTAGTTGCAGTAATGCAGCTACTGACTCTGGATCAGTGTCCAACGACCAGGCTGTTCATCGAGGCCCATGCGGAAGTAACTAAGTTGTAATACCATCGGTCACCACTGGGAAACTGATAATCTGGCTCCAAGAAGCTTTTTTTTCCCATAGATACATGTGATTCTATCTGAAAATACTAATGAATAAATGTTTGTCATGAGTCATTTTGTCTCAAACGTTTTATTTGGATTCTCTAATAAATAATATCATGATCCTTTTTAACTTTTTACTCCGTTATTCAGATATTACAGCAAATAATCCAACAAATCACTGCTGTGCTGTGGTTTGATTGACATGTCGCTATAGTAACAGGTCACTAATGAAGTCGGACCGATTCACATCTTCATATGTTCTATTTATTCAATATGTTCATAGTTATACATGTCATACACTCGACTGCAGCTGTGGGTACGTGTTTGTAATATGACTTTGTTTGACACTGTGTGGTGAAGTTTTACCGCCTCAGTAAGCTAACGGCTAATGTTAGCTTCCCATGAGTCCCCTGGCATGAACGCTCACTTGGCCCCGCTGCCGTTCATCCAAATATGGTCACATCCTGTTTTTGGCTCCAAGATGTCGTCCAGGAAGTGACGACCTGATTGACAAGCTAATGGATGATGTCATGATCACTTTGTCCAGTTATATATACAGACTATGATTAATATATACAGACTGTGATTAATATATACAGACTGTGATTAATATATGCCGTCTGTGGTCTGGACCCACCCGCTGATGGTCGAACGCACATGAAGGAGACGATAATAAAATCACCGTGAGTTGAGAAGCAGGCGACGACCTGGTGAATCGGAGAATGTCATGAGTGTGAAAAGTTGTCATCAAAGCTAAACTTCAGACGACCTGAGAAACGCTTCTCAACTGACTTAAATAAAGGTTAAAAATACGTAACAAAAATCTAAGATATAACATGTTCTGGGTTGGTAAACACATTTTTACTACATACATGTTCTTTCACAGGTTGGATGAGACCAGAATGACAAAGTTGAAAATGATTTTTTTTTTTTAAAGTCAAAACTGAAATAGATGGATATTACATAATTCCTTTATTTTTCCAGGTTTTTAAGATTGTTTCAACCCCGATAGTCAAGACTAAGTCATAGTCGGTGCTTTCTGAAACAAATCCCCCGAGAAACTGACTGAAAATAAACCAGACGACACAAAGTAGCAGCAGAAATTTGCTCCTCATTAAAAATCACTCCGTGTAATTCTGAGATATCAGGGCTCGGAGGAGCTTCCGGCGGAGAATCTGCCCCCGAACTACGTGGAGGATCGTTTCAGTGAAGTACGACACAGCTCGCGCCTGCACAAAGCGAATCGGATTCAGCGTGCGGTTACTTTTCCTCCCGGCTGCGATGCAGTGAAACACAGACGGACCAGTGTTTTTAGGTCGGGGAGATGCTTATGGGAAGTGGAGAGAACAACAGGACAGCGGTGTCGGTGACGGGGCTGCAAACAGGAACAAATGAACCTGTACATGTGCGTTCTGGCAACGCATTTTTACATAAATACTTCTATTTCCAGCAGCGTTGTACTTCCACTCCACTACGCCTCGGAGGCAAATGTATTTTTATTCCACTGCGTGTGCGACAGCTTCACATCAGTTTACAGTAGTTTCTTTGTGTCCAATAATTCATTTTCTTACTTACTTATTGTATTTATGATTTTTTTGGTCAACAAATGACACAAGAATCTCCTTCAGGACTAAGGTGGATGGATATGAAGGCATTATTTTATTCAAGGTTACGAGCTAAAAGCTAATAAAATGAGCAACAGGACAAAAAGATGCAGAAAAATAAGAAATACTATGGCAAAAGACACAAATAAAACCCAATGATAAGAGAAATGAAAAATGCAAAAGTTCAACAGGGTAAAGACACAACACAACACAGCAGTGTCACAAAATACATAAAAATGTTTCTGTGACTCGTCATTCATGCTTTTGGCTTTTTGTAAATTACACATGTACGTCTTTTGCATTTTGTTTTTTGATCCTTTTTACATGTTTCACATCACTGTTGTCCTGCTGAATCATTTACTAACAAAACTAACAAACTACAACTACTCGTCGGATGCGTTTAACCTTCACACAGAACCAAAATCCACCTTTGACTCCAGTAACGATTTGACATTTACAGCTATATTTAATGAAGACTGATCAAGATAATGTGTTTTTTTCTTTTACCTCAACAATGAGACGAAGTGACGTCAGCAAAATGAAACCGAATCAGAACATCTTATTTTAACAAAAACACGTAAAATGCTTGTTGTAGGTTGATAAGTTGTGTCCTTTTCATCATTTTGCATCTTTTGTCTTATGTTATTTTACAACTTATGAAACATTACAGGCTGTTGCTGCTGTTTCAGACGAACCAGGCTCCAGTTGTGTCACTTCCTGTGAGCGTGAACGTTTTTCCAACGCTGCATCTGTTCCGGAATAGTGACCGTCGAACACATCAGTGTCCAGCTATAATTCATACAGCATGTCTGTTTAACCCTCGTGTAGCATTTGGGTCAAATTGACCCTTTGTCATATATTTGTGATGCGAAAATGTGTCGTGTGAAAAAAAAGTCATCACCAAAACAATGGACAACGTTGAAGAAAAAAAAAAAAAGATCTTGATACTGAACAAAATAACCAAGAAAATGAGCAAAAATATTCAGAAAATGAAACAAAATAATCATCAACATCAACAAAACGGCACAAAAACAAGCAAAACTATCCACTAAATGAAAAAAGAACACGTTGAAAAATAATAACCAAATGTGAAGGAAAAATGAAAAGTCGTCCTGTAAAACCATCAAAATAAGCAACAAAATGAACCAAAAAAGTAAGCAAAAAGAAAAAAAAAAAAAAACAAGTGAATGAGCAAAAATAAACAATATGATGAAGAAACGGAGCAAAAAAAAAAAAGGTTAAAAAAATTAATCAGTAAAATTGAATAAAAAAAATGAACAAATCACCCAAAAAAAAGATGAAACGAATCTGTTGTGTGATATAAAGTTACTCACTACCTCAAGTACTTTTATTTATTTATTTTTAGTACTTCTACTTGATTTACCGGGTACTGATTCTGCTCCCTGGTGTTTCCACAACGCAGCTTCTCTTCACAAATATACGACAAAGGGTCAATTTGACCCGAAAACCAGACGAAGGTTAATGATTCTATCAGTGACTGCCTGACATGTTACAGTCTGCTGGACATGTAACCTGAACCCCAACCCCAACCCTAACCCCAACCCCAAACCTAACCCCAACCCCAACCCTAACCCGAGCCCTAACCCGAACCCCAACCCTACCCCTAACCCGAGCCCTAACCCGAACCCGAGCCCTAACCCCAACCCTAACCCTAACCCGAGCCCTAACCCCAACCCTAACCCGAGCCCTAACCCCAACCCCAACCCTCCAAAGGATGAAATGTGGCAGATTGGGGTCAGCTCTGCTAAACACCCCGAAAAGAG
>JAQQAE010018142.1:0-11273 GCA_029823295.1 Pseudamia nigra
AAGCATCTTGTGCCTCACAGAAGGACATGTCCCCTTCACCAGAAGCCCGGCCGTCCACCAGGGCTACATGCCAGCTCCCAGACCAAATTTTGAACCGGCTAGCACATTAAAAAAATTAATTTGGAACCTAAAAAGTTGTTTCTTCCTCATGAACCGTGATATCTTCAGTGGGCATGTCACAATCTAGGTTGCGAAGCTGAGCTGGAAGTAGAGGAAGAAAATGAAGACTAATTCAGTGCTCTACTGATGAGACAAAATGTTTGGTGGTGATCTGGGCATCAGCAGAATTCCAGGTGAAGCTGGAGAGTAGTACAGAACAAAAGCTTGGAAATAATTAATGTCATCTGCCATTTGACTAGCTTTGAATTTACTTCCACCTGAGTAATGCAAAGTAACGTCCTATGACTTTGGTTCTGCTCCAGTTAATGTGAACGTGGGCTCGTTCATCAGAAAGCAAAAAGATTTATTTATTTAATTTTTTTTTTTTTTTTAATTTATGTTAATTTTGATTATTTTGTTAATTCGGTCTTTACTCATCCAAACCATTTTTTATTCTTAATTTCAGCAGCAGGAGGAGAAATGCCAACTTATGTGAATTTATGAGGCAAGTTGTTGTTGTTCTCTCAGCTTTGGTATCCTGACAGCAGAGTACTTTATTCTACATTCAGTTTGTTTGGACCTGGTCACCTGTTTTATGCCCAAATACTGGACTTACATACTGGCAGTCAATGAAAACTTTCAAGCAGAGTGTTGTTTTTGTGCAAAATAGGGTGGTGAGGGAGTTTTATTTCTTTTTGTTGGATGTCAGGGTGTATGACTGCTTGTTTAGTCGTTGTATTGTGCTGTTGACACACTTCACTGTACACAGATCAACAACAGGGGGTTTGTTGTCCTTAGAACAGGTCTCAGTCAGCACAGCTGCCCCCAGGGGGAATAGGACCACACCCCCCAACGCCAGACTAGTCACCTGGTGCAAAGCATGTGTCTGAGTATTCCTGCTTGTACTGAAGCGAACGGAAGTCGTACCTATTACTGACGTAAAACTGGCAACAATTTATTCTTGACAACTTGTTTCTTTATTGTCTTTTCACATTAATTTCAGGGTCTGCTGTGATAAAGAAAAAAAAAATCAGGCTTTGAATCCATGAATAGGAAAATATTAGGCAAACCTTTCCATTGACTGACGGTATGTTTTGGTTTTATACTGCAGTGGTGTGTCAGTGTATGAATTAAAAACTGAAATCAGAAATTCAGCTTCACCTTTTGTAAAACTGTCAAAAATTAAATCAAAGCAAAAAATTTAATTAGCAGTCCTCCAGCAGTGCTTGAAGAAGACAGATATCAAAACAAGTCTACAAGTGAAAGGGAGTGAAGTGTGCACACCGCGAGGAGGCTGCTGACAAGACTGAGGACCACGGCGGAACGAAACAAATTTGGACAGTAACTGTGTCGAACAATAGGTCTCCTCGAAAAACAGCCAAACAACTCAGTGCAATCTGTTCACACTTCTATAGCTTTGAACATAATTGTCAGCACGGGTGAGACGGTTTTTTCCTCCTTCACATGGTGCCGCACAGAGTTCAAACAAAATCTCATCTTGCCACCAATTGCAATGAGTCATAAATTTTCCATTAACCAACTGAGGGGATATGGCGCTTTGGCAGGCAACCACACTGCGTTAATACCTTTTTCTCCTGGCATTGCTTGAAACATTAAGTGTGGAAGAAACACTTTGAGGGGTGAACAACAAGTCTAAACTGGCCATGATCAGTTCCGAGCCTTAATCTTATCCCATTATCTGTTTTTTTTTTTTTAAAAAGGTATTATGTTCTGTTTTACCTTTAAATTCTGCCTTTAAACGTCACAAAACGTGACACTTCATTCTGTCAGAACATCTTACAGTATGTTTCTATTAAAGACTTCTATCAATTAAAGGGTAGATCTGATTTTTTTGTCCCCTTGGTTTTCTAAGGGCTTCTTTGTAACTCTCACACACTAATTTCACTAAAATTCCACTTTGCATCACAAAACCCTCTGACTGGCTGAACTGCAGGTCATTACCAAGGTGACTTGGAATCACATTGTGACACAAGGCTCCTGTGAACACAACATAATTGCACCGTTCGTGGTCAAAATCTGATATATTGTCAGTTAGTTCAAGTGGTTGAGACTAAATTAAGCTTGACTATGGTTGATTGGTTAATTTTACTTTTTTAACTTTCAGTTAAAAAAGTAAAATTAGTGAAAAAGTAAAGAGTAAAAGTAAAAAAGTAAAGAGTGAGACTGAAGCATTTGGGCTGGACTACAGCTGGATCTCACTTTTTATGACACAGGCAGAGGTGTGCAAAACAAAAATGATACTCAAGAAAAAATATAGTGACTTTATAATTACAATGACTCGGGTAAAAGTAGAAGTACTTTTTTACTTGAAGGTCAGAGCAAATTTGGAATCAACATATTCTAATCCATCACGGGTCAAATTGTTTTTATTCATGACTGCTTTGACCTAATTAATATGCATGTTAGGGGGTGGTTGCCACAGTAACCCTTCCCCCTACCCTGACTACCCATGTGGCAAGTTAGTTAGTTTAAGACCAGGGACTTTGGAGACACAGAGTTGAATGTTTGAACAGAAAGATGTATGTATGACCTTGAAATTGACCATGGCCTTGACATTTTTTCCTTGAAGGTCACAGCACAATTAAATCAGCATAGTCAAAAACCCAGAGGCATATGATATTTTCAACCTGCAGAGCTAGAAGGTCAAACTGCAACAACTTCAGACTCTACTGATCTTCAAGGTCAAAGTCATTTGATGAGGTAGATGTCCCGGAATCTAATCTATGACATACTAAAATGTCTGCCTGTAGCTATGTTAGCCAAATGTATCTCTGTCCTGTACTATTTTCAGTTCAAACCTACAAATTGTGTGGCACCTCAGTTTAACTGGATATCAGGGAGAGGAAAAGCCTTTTACTCAGCCCCGATTCAATTCAATTCAGCTGTATTTACTATACAGTGCCAATCATATTCCAAGAGTATCTACAGTTTATAATGCTGAAGAAAAGAATCACATCAGAAGGGGTAATGACAGAGTTAAGAAGAAATAGCTCCTGCACTGAGCAATAATCAGTCACTAGTCATAATCAGAGGTAATTAATCAGACTTAAGTAGTACTCAAGTACTCATAAAAATAAGTACTTGAGTAAAAGCAAGAGTACTATGTCAGTCTCTTATACTTTTTAAAATAGCTTACTTTTTTTGAGAAATACCTTCCACTGAAATGAATGGGGATGACATTTCAAATTAAAGCTACAGTAAATTACAGATGCAGCCTACAATGTGGGAAACTAGCTAATAGCCGATGGTTTGTAGTGGTCGACTGTAGATGATTAGACAGGTGATCACCAGTCAACACTGCTTACAACCTCAACCTCATAGGCGTACGACGTACATGCACTCACTCATGGTGGTGAAAACAGGCAAAGCGGTAGCTCGTACGGAGCTAGCAGGTGTAGCTTATATAACCATGGGATGAATAAGGAGAGTCCGTATTTCAAATTTCTTCAATATCTGGTATAGGTAAAGAAAAAAAGAAAAGACATACTAGCTTGACAACTGTGAGGTTGTAAGCTGAGCTGAATGGCTGGTCACTTGTTTAATCATTTATATCCATCGGGTACTAGCTGGTTTCCTAACATGATAGACTGCACCTTTAAGAGAGCAGCCTGTCAACCTTTAGCAATAACAGCGTGTAGTAAATATTTATGTAGTTATTTTACACACTTTTTCAGCAGTTCAGAAGCTGTCAGCAATCACACACTCTCCAATGGTTGCAGAAAATCCAGCTGCTGTTGAGTATCGCTTTCACAAAAACTTGTAAGAATTTTGTGAAGGTTCAAAAAGACATATGATAAGGTTTAAAATGCAGCTCAATGTTAAAACTGTCAAATTAGGCCCAGTATCAACTCCTCATTTGCCTCATCAAGCAGTAATTTACTCAACTGAAGACATCATTTGAATTCACTTTAACACCCAACTTGATCAGTCAGCTGTGGTTAACTCGTTAAAAGGTTCACCCAGATGTCCTCACTCTCCTGAAACTCAAATTGATTTGATCTTCAGTAATTGACCAGGGAGCACTTTCAAACCGAATCGCATGGTTCGCAGAGCCTCCAACCAAAATCTGACAGCTCAGTCACGAGCAGTTAACGTCAGAGAAGACCCGGCCATTTCAACAACACATACTGTGGCTCTGCAGCTCTTTCAAGGCACAGATGATGCTCAGTCCCAGGGGAATTAAAGCTGTGAGCGAGTGAAGTGGATGTGGAAGATGACGAATAAGAAAACAGGACTGGAGGCCTGTAGTGGGCGTGGGAGAAATCAGCGAGAGGCAAAATTGTATGAAAGGCCAAAAATGGAGAATGTGAGATCAGAGAACGTAGTGTACGTTAATACAGATACGAGGTACTTATGCTCCAGTATTTTCAGTTTACTGTCTCTCTACTTTATTACATCTCACTACATTTCTGATAAATATTAACAAAAAAAAGATAATGCAATCAACAAAACATCAACCAGGTAAGCAAAAGCAATAAAAATAATCAATAAAATACTAATGAAATGGACAGAAATAGCAAGTTAATAGACAAAATATCAACAAAGTTAAACCAAAGTTAGCAAAATCTAACAAAATGAGCCAAACAGGAAAAATAATAACAGGATATCAAAAATGAGCAAAATAATCTAAAAAATGTAACAAAATCAGTGAAACAATTTAGAAAATATCAACAAAGTGCAAAAAAATTTGAAAAATAATTATACAAAATGACTAGAAATACAGTAGATGATGTAATCAGCAAAGTATTAAAGTAAGCAAAAGGGTCAAATAAATCACTAAATTATTAACAAAAGGAACAAAATAAGCAAATTATTAGACAAAATATCAACAATCTAAAAAATATTAAGAAATGAAGCAAGTGAGAAAAATTATCAAACAAAACGAACAAAGTAGGAAAAGTAATCAACAAGGTGCAAAATAATCAACAAAATATTAACAAAATCTGTGAAACAACAAACTATCTACTATCTACAATTATCGACAAACAAACTAGTAAGATATGAAACAAATGAGCAAAATAATCAAAGTGACCAAAATAAGAAAAATAATCAACAATGTGTTAACAAAACACACAAAACAATCAGCAAAATACTAATAAAATTAGTAAAACCATTTACAAAATACCAACAAAGTCAACATAAATTAACCACATAATCAAGGGCTTATTAAAATTGAACAAAGTTGGCAAACTAATACACAATAAAAAAAAGCACATAAGCCAATGAAGTGTAAAATCTAATGGACTGGACTAAAGTATGGCAGTAGGGGACATTTAAGAGAAGCATTACAATAATATCTAATATGACTGTAAATGTTTACCACCCGTATGACTGTCAAAGGTCTACGTTTAAGGCAAAGTTATGTGTAAGTTCAGTATGGATGAACATCTCTGAAGCCTTTTAAACATGTGAAATGCAGAATCCTCCTCCCGAAACAAGGCATGAAAGCAATATTTTACATCCAGATGCAAATTACTTATTGTTTCTCTTTAAGTAAGCATCTTATATCTGATTTGGTTTAGATTTAGCAAACCATCCATTTACATTAAAAAACACTGTAAGTTATGAGTTGCTATGCTATGTTATCGTTTCCCACATCTCTGCGCAGCATGTTGTGTTTCACAAATTCTGAACGTTTACTCACAGTTGCCACTCGACCGGTTGAAACGGTGCATGGCAGCATTCTCCGGTTCCCGATAAGGATACTGCAATGTGGTGTCCAAACTTCGAAAACCTTCCCTCAGTGAATGGTGTTTGTAGTACTCGATCAATTCCTGAGAATGAACAAAGAGGCAAATAAAACACATGACACCTGTACATGTCACGTTTCTTTCACTGATTATATGTCATGATTTCATTTATTACGGCAAAAAGCTATCCAAACCTACGTGGCCCTGTGTGAAAAAGTATTTTCCCCCTAAACCTAATAAGTTGCTGCACCACTGTTCAGGGCAACAACTGCAATCAAGTGTAATAAGTCTTTCAAAACACTGGAGAAATTTTTAGAATTATCTTAATTCATCCACAATGGAGGCATTTCAGCATGAAAGATCTGTTAAAGGTCATGTAGCAGCATTTGTATCAGATTTAAAGGTGCTCTCACCCTCTGTTAGTGACACAGCGGGTGGGAGCACCTTGGTTCACACCTCAGCTTAGGAAGTTAAAACAGGAAGATTAGAGAGACACTGGTGTTCTTGCAAACTAGTGGAATCTTTCATTGTGTGGAAAGATAGTTTTACAAAAAATAGAAAAATCCTCAGTTTGGCCAAAAATACATATTACACCTCGTTAATGAAAGATAATAAAAATAACCCTAGATTTCTCTTCAGCACTATTGCCAGACTCACAAAATGCCATAGCTCTATTAAAATCAATATCCCTTCAACTCTGACAGCACTATACTGAATCTGATAAACCAGTCTCTGTCATCAGGCTGCATCTTTAAAACCAGGTCTTTAAAACCGCTATCATTAAACCCATCCATAAAAAGATTAATTCTGACCCAGGTGACCTAGCTAATTACAGACCCATCTCAACAGCATGTACACAGAAAAAATCGTTTGAAGAATTTCAGTCCTGGTTTAGAGAACACCAGAACATTGAAACAGCACTGGTAAAAATTATATAATGATCTTCTATTAGCTTCAGATAGTGGACTAGTTTCAGTACTTGCACTTTTGGATCTCAGTGTTGCTTTCAACACTATCAATCATAACATTCTGTTACACAGATTAGAACACTCTATTGGGATTAAAGGTACCGCACAAAACTGATTTCAGTCATACTTCACACAAAGATTTCAATTTGTACATATTAATGACCAGTCATTCACATAATCTAAAGTTGGTTACAGCATTCCACAAGGGTTAGTACTAGGACCAGTACTTCATACACTTTACATGCTGCCTTTTGGTGACATCATAAGAAAACATGGCTTAGGCTTTCACTGTTATGTTGATGACAAACAGCTGTATCTTTCCATGACACTGGACGAATTAAAAACTACTTCAACAAAATTCCATGCTTGTTTAAAAGACATTAAGGCCTAGATGACTTCTAACTTTCTCCTGCTGAACAAAAATAAAACCGAAGTTATTATACTAGGCCTAATGACTTTAAGGAGTGCACTTCCTAATGACTTCCTTAATCTAGACAACACTTCAGTATACTCCAGCCACCTAGCTCCTGTGGAATCAACTTCCAATGTGGGTCCGGGGTGCAGACACACTCTGTACCTTTAAAACTAAGTTTAAGACTTTCCTTTTAGACAAAGCATATAGTTAGGTCAAGCAAACCCTTAATCTTCCTTCAGCTCTGCTGCATAGTCCTAGGCTGCTGGAGGACAGTGATGCCCTGAGCTTTGCTTTCTACCTCTTTCTTTATCTCCTTCTTTAACTCTTCCTTTACCTCTCTGTCTTAATCTCTTCCCTTCCTCCCTCTCTCTCCCCCACCATCTCTCTCCTTGCCTCTCTCCCTCTACATCTTCTCTCCTCATCTCTCACCTCTCGTAGTCGCCTCTCTTTCTCTGTCCCTCTCTACCCCCCTCATTTTCAATTTGTGCAATACAGGACTATGATACTAAGTTGAGTCTTCCCTGTAGTTTTCTGCTTCCTCCCTCTGCCCTAGGTCTCCTGATGTCCTTGCTGTGTGTTTGCTGACTGTGGACAGTGTCTGCGGACGTCGCCAGTGTGTCTGTTGTTTGTTATTCGATCTCTACTCTTTTCTTTTGTCTCTCCTCTGTCCACTAACCCCAATCGGTCGAGGCAGATGGCCGCCTACCCTGAGCCGCTGGTTGTGCTGGAGGTTTTTCTCTTCCAATAAAGGAAGTTTTTCGTCCCCCCATCACCCCTGTCTTGTGGTTCTGTTGGGTTTACTCTCTGTATATAGTCTTGGGATCTCAGCCTTGAATTGTGAAGCGCTGAGACATAATCGTCGATTATGTATACAAATAAAACTGAACTGAATTGAAAATTTTCGGGAAACTAGCCAGTAGTCTATCATTTGTATTATTTGTCTGCTGTAAATGATTAGACAGGCAACCTGCCAGTCAGCATGGCTTACAACTTCATAGATGCACAAGCTCATGCATTCACTCGCAGAGTTGTTCCTCTGGTAAGTAAAGTTTTATTTATATAGCACCTTTCAAGATAAAAACCACAAAGTGCTTTACAACCAAATGCTAAAAGGAAAAACAATAAAACCACAATAAGAAACATAAAATCACAACAAAATCATAAAAGACTAAATTATCAAAATGCAGTTTTAAAAAGATGTGTTTTTAGCTGGTACAGATAAAAAGAACAGACATTCTAGCTTGACAGCTGTGAAGCTGTTTATTCATTTCTATCTGTCTGCCATGAATGATCAGCTAGTAGCTAGTTTCCCAAAAACGTAGGCAGCATCTTTAAGTCCAGACTTTGACTAAGCCAGCTAAAAACCTTTGTAAAAAACCTAATGCAATAGGTTACAAACTTGTGTCCAGACATTATCCTTCAGGATTTTCTGGTAGAGAGCAGAATTGAACACAGAGGTGCAGTGGTTAGCACCAGTGCCTCACAGTTAGACGGTTCTGGGTTCTAATCCACGCTGGCTAGTGGGGCCTCTCTGTGTGAAGTCAACCAAAACCCTGCACTAGTGGTTAGGTTCCACTCTCCACTCTAAATTGTCCATCCTATAGGTATGAATGTGAGTGTGACAGGTTGTCGATATGTCAGCCCTATGATCACCTGACTGCTCTTTCCGGGTGTTACCCCCCCCCCCCCCCCAAGTTGGCCTCTGACAAGCCCCAGTGCCTGCCCAGACCTTTGCGATGATTAAGGTGTCCTGAAGCAGCAAAGTAGCTCCCAGACCAACACATTCCACCACCACGTTTCACTGGTGGTCTGATGTTAGTTTTATGAAATATCATGTTAGTTTTGCATGAGGTCAGTCACAGTTAATTTATGATTTAACAAGATGTGGGAAATACTTTTCACATTCGACCAGGTAGGTGTGGATTTTTTTTTCTTTTAATAGATGTAATCCTCATTTAAAAGCTGCATTTTGCATTCACTCAAGTTATGTTGGTCTAATATTAGAATCTGTTTGATGATCTGAAACATTTAAGTGATACATACTGTATAAACCATTAAAGAATCTGGAAGGGGCACATACTTTTAGTATGTCAACAGAGGGTGTATTTCAGAAGCTGACTCAGGTTGTTTGCATTGTACTAAGCTTTTAATCAGACCTCTTGCTTCTATGTGAAATGGTTTTGAAATTAAACACTGCGTGCTGTTTTGACACGTCAGTATTCCCATAGAATACTTTAAACCATGTTATTGGAAAATCTGAGATACAGAAATTACAGTCCTGGCATAAATAAAAGCAGCAGACCTTTCCAATATGAGCAGGACTTATCTATAATGCCAAGACCCTCAGGCCAGTATAAACATGTCTCTAATCATGGCTATTTTTGTGCACACAGCTAAAATAAAATTCAGGTCTCTTGACACTTCATTAACTGAACGGCATGATTTATTTATGAATTGCAGTGCTGGAATTAAAAAAAATAAAAAAGGTGAAAAGACTCACTAATATGCTCCTGAACTTCTTGTTCTCTGCGATGTGGAAGCAGCCCTCCTTGGTCAGGATCTTTATGTGCTTCACGTCGTTGTTGTACCTGTGGGCCATTGAATAAGTTATGAGTGTAATTTCCCTCTCTGATCACCGCCATTGATCGGTGGCTGGCCCCTTAGCCCCTGCGGAGAGCGCAGCCAGCTCTGCAATGCATCGGGTCCCGCAGGTTTCTGACACCGGCATGATGCGTGGACAGAAGCAAATGTGCACATGCGTGTAACTTTTTCTCTCACCCACATTCCCACATATTAGGAGGGTGAGTGACAACCCTGGCAGCAGCAATTAATGAGACAAAGATAAAGAAGAGATGTGTATCGTACGTTATTCCTAGTCACAGCTCACATTTGCCTTTAGCCATTCTATTGACACACAGATTTACAGAGCAGCATACTGGGGCCTAATTGGACTGAGCATAATTTAGATCCAGTAAGGCTCTGATCCCAGGTCAAGTCTCTAAAGTGGACTGAATGTGCACTCACAATTGGTCACATTCACAAAGCAAAATGTAAGCAAGTCAAGTTAGAAAAAAATGCAAAACAAAATAAGTGTGCAATCTAGTAAGGCTGCAGAATTAGTTGCCTCATAAAAGGGTGTAATTTAAAAGGTCCAGATGTAGGGTGAAGGATTGCAGAAATGGTAAAAAAAAAAAAATAAATAGAAACGCCCCGTGTTGTTTGGTGCTATTTTGGATTACTAAGTGACTCTATGCAGATGTACTGTGTAAAACATGCCAAAAGAAAATGAATATTGCTAGATTTGTTTACTTGGGGAAAGAGCATGTGAGCAATGACAGGTCCTCTTGTTTTCAAATGTAAGGAATTTTTTGGCTTTGGTTTGACATTCCTAAATTAGTAATCTGCTCATTTTACACATCCACAGAAGTATGACCAAACGTAAGGCAAAATACTTTTTTCATCAAGTTGTGAAGCCCTGTAATGAATCAAACTAACTAATTCATATACAAATGATTAATCTTATGCTGAATCTGTATATTTCGATAACAGTGTGACAGTGCTGGATACATACGTGACACGATCCACTATCACTCTGGGGGCGGTGGTGCCATATTTAAAGTCATGTAAATCAACTCCTTCCTCATTCTCACACTCGGTTTAGCTTCAGCAGGTCGTCTTGACTGTGTCTACATGCCTACATGAACTGAATTGCTGTTGTGTGATTGGCTGATTTGATATTTATGCTACTGAGGTGCATTAAATTAAACCTAATAAAGTGGCCAGTGAGTCAATTGTTGCAAATTGTGAAAATGCTGGGAATTCCCATCATCTCCAGAAGTCCTTACATTTTTTAATACAATTCTTGATTATCCTAATACATAATTATTCCATAAGAAACTCATGGTTTTGGCTTCTAAATTCTCTGGAATTTCCTTTTTACCTTTTGTCACTACAGTGCAGTGGTGGGCCGTCAGGGCCAGCAAGACCTTCTCTGCTGGCCTACCATAACCAGACATCATTATCATAAATATAATAAAAGTCAATTTCATTTTAAATTTATTTTTCCTAAATATATATATA
>JAQQAE010018143.1:0-11272 GCA_029823295.1 Pseudamia nigra
TTCTTCAGTGTTGTCCCATGAAAAGATATAATTAAATATCTGCAGAAATGTGGGGGTGTACTCACTTTTGTGAGATATTGTATTAGTGGACAAAGTGACCATGAAGTCACCCATTAGTTTCTGAAGTGCCGTTTTGAGGCCAATCGAGTTGTCACTTCCTGGATGGCATGTTGAAGCCAAGAACAGGATGTAACCATATTTGGATGAATGGCAGCGGCACTTACGAAGCATTCATGTCAGGGGACTCATGGGAGGCTAATATTAGCCTCTAGCTTTCTGATGTGGTAAAACTTCATGCAGTGTCACACAAAGTCATATTACGGTGTTGTTAGTGTAAACACTTACCCACAGCTGCAGTCGAGCGTATCTAATGTATAACTATTGCCATATTGAATAAATAGAAGATACAAAGGTCCGAATCAGCCCGAGTCTACTAGCGAGCTGCTACTATAGCGACATGTCAATCAAACCCCAGCACGGCAGTGATTTGTCGGATTATTTGCTGGAATATCTTAACAACGGAGCAAAAAGTTATAAATAGACCACCACATTACTGATTAGAGGGTCCGCATAAAACGTTTGAGACGATGATGACCCATGAAAAAAATTGTATTATTTATTAGTATTTTCAGATACAAGTCCAATGAATCTCTATGGGAAAAAAGCTTCTTGGAGCCAGACAATTGATTCCCCAAGTGGTGGGATTGCAACGTAAAAATACAGCCTCAGTCATTGCCCCTTGCTCCGGACCCACCTTTGCTCTGCACAAGACAACTTAAGAAGGCATAAATTTATAACGCGTGAAAAAACACAACTGTGATTTGAAAACCTCTCTGAGTGACTACCTGGTGAATCTGATGAGAAAATGCAAAGCGGTCATCAAAGATAAATGTGGCCACGTTGGTCAATTTAAAATAAAAAACATGTTCTGGGTTTTTTAACACTTTGTTATTACATAATTCCATACGTGCTCTTTCACAGTTTCAGTGTCTTCAGTATTACGGTAATATACATTGTTAAAAAGAAATAGAACAAAGAAAGACCAGTGAAGGGGAAGGTGTGTCCAAACGTTTGATGGTAACATATGTTGTGTGTTTTGAAATCTTGATTTATTGGTTTCTAGTGTTGGTGTGACTGTCAGTTCTATGTTCGGTTGGATTTTTCCCCTCCAGGAATTGCACATTACATCCACCCAGTGATGAATGACACCCTGTTTGTTCAAGGCAGTGAGGTAGTATTGTGGTGTTATTATCAGCTGATGCACATGGATGCACATAACAATCAGTAATTTATAACAAACCTGTACAAATAATGATTAGTCACCACCACTTTTTGATTCCACAGACTGCACATGCTTTGTCTGGTTCATGGCGTATTTAGCATGATTGATTGATTGTTAAAAGCTACAAAGAAAAGGTGAAAAATTCCATTCATTTTTAAATATATAACCACAAGTCAGTCATATTGTGTATGTCTTCGCTATATTATGATTTATTAAAATATTAGTGGTGCTATTTGTTAGATTAGATTAGTTTTTTCAATTTACACCTTATTTATCAGTCATACAGGTTGATGATTCAGTGACATAACAAGTGCCACGCGGGATGCTTCCTGTTTTCCCCAACAACACACATTCTCAAAGCTTACTGCACAAAAGACTTTCAGCTTTTTTCTATTGAGTACTTAGCTCATTCTAGATTTAAGGATTTCACCACGGCTAATTGTTTTTACTGAGGTATTAATCAGAAGTTAAATCTGTTAGAGGTTAGTGCCAAAATAGCATTTTCAGGTGTTTAATAATTAGTTTGTTTATTCCATGTCACAAAGGAAGAATGCATGAAATTGTTTGATGGCAGTAAAAATGCTTGGTATGAGCCGTGATCAAATTGTCACTTGAACTTATAATTTGTGTTTGTTGTCATTATATTTATACAATGGGAGACATTCAGTATGCATAATCAGACATACAGTATGACATATGCATACTCGAACAATAGCACAGTATTGAAAGGTATAATTTGGACTTTGTGAAGTGAGGATGCAGGAGGGACATCCATAGTCCAAATATTACCTGCTGCTGAAGACAGTCACCATGGCCCCTTTCAGAAGAAGCACACAGGAGTACAGGGCATAGATGCACAGTAATGTACTGTTGTAGATAGGGTCAAAAAAGATCTGTGGTGTAATGCACTGTGTCACCTGGATGCTTATGCATGGTAAGGTAAAGTGTGCTGTAGTACCAAAAGGAAGGGTGGTCTGACATGTGAAGCACTACATATAATACTGCAAAATACTGCATATCACTTAAACTGGTGTTTATTCTTGTAGAAAACATTCTTATATTTTTTGCCAGTGTGAGTCCATGCTTTCAGTAGATTATTTGATGAATCTTTTTGGTATGGGTGGACCTCGTCTCTGATGGTCAGAGGTGTGCAGAGTACATGGACATGACACTCAAGTAAAAGTACTGTTGCTCTATAATTCTAGTAGAAATCAAAGTACTCAAAATAATAAGTAATTGAGTAAGAGTAAAAAAGTATCTGATAAAAACTACTCAAGTAGTGAGTAACTTGTGAGGTGGAATTAATTTGTTATAGCCTAATACAGTGTATTTCACATATTTTTCTTTTCTATATAGTTGATTATTTTGCTACTTATTCTTCACTTTGTTGATATTTTGTAATTTTTTTCACTAATTCTGTCAATATTTTGTCTATTATTTAGCTAATATTGTTCATTTTGTTGAGATTTTATTGATAATTTTGCTCGTTTTTCTTACTTTGTTGATATTTTGATGATTACATTGCCTGTTTTTGGTCATTCTGTTTATATTTTGTCGATTATGTTGCTAATTTTGTTCATTTTTTAATACTCTGTGTAATACTTTTGTATTTTTTGTTTGCTTTATTGTTATTTTGTGTATTATTTAACTAATTGTGTTCTTTTTTAATAGTGTTTTCCTCATTTTTATTTCCTTTGTTGATATTTTGTTTGTTTTGTTAATATTTCATTGGTTATTTTGCACATTCTGTTTACTTTGTTGATAATTTGTCACTTACATTGCCTATTTTTGGTCATTCTGTTATTTGTATTTTGTTGATTATTTTGCTATTTTTATGTACTTTGCTTGTATTCTTGATGCCTAAAAATGACTCCTACTCATTGGGCTGTGGCCAAACGTGACTGAATAGAAGTAAAAAGTATACGTCCAAAATAAACTACTCTCAGAAGTACATTTTACTTGAAAAAGCTTCTCAAGTACATGCAGGTGAGTAAATGTACTTCAGTGCTACCCACGTTTGCTGATGGTTGCTGACTTTACTCAAGGCAGTAGATCAGGACATGAGAACTGCACTCCTTGTGTATTAACTGGATCTTTTTCACAGTAATTTGTTCAATTCAAGATTTATTAATTATGTTGCATCAGATATCCAATGAGCCGCTTGTGTGTACAGTATTATTATTTTGCTATTTTATTATTGTATGTTTACATAAAATAATCAATTTTAAACTACCTCCCCTTAGTCACATATTTTTTCTTGTGTAAAGACGCTAAATATCTTGTGCAAAGAAGATAATGAAGCTGCTTGTCCAGGGTAGTAATGTGACGATAAGATTTTAAAAAATCATCTTCCCAGTTTTTCAGTGGCATCATGTGATTTTCCTTAATATCAATGATGGTTAATTTATTTCCGTGCCATTTTTTCCCTGGGTTGATAGGTATGGTAATGAAAATCAACGTACACACCGTAATAAATAGTGAAGAAATTAAAATAAGTATAGGCATACCAGCTAAGTCATATTACAGGCATTATGGAATTGAAGTTTTTTAATACACAGTTGCTTTCCTCTACTCCTGTTACATGAGGACATTTTTGATATCAAAGTTGTTAATAATGATAATTTCATTTCTAATAATAATCTCTACTCCCGCTTTGATGCATCTGACTCATCAATACGCCCCCATTTTTTGTCATTGCTGTGTGATACGCTCACTATTTAGCAGTTGCAACACTTCCATAACAGAGCAGCACCTGACCACAGGCCCATTCATGTATCCCCACTGGTTTCCCATTGATGCCGCTCCTTATGACTGAGGCCCAAAGGAATCTCCACCCAGGGGACCTTTCAACAACAAACGCAGCCAGCTACGACAGCAAGCTGCTTCTCTGAATGAACAACAATGTCATTCCAGAAGTGTGTATGTGTGTGCGGCTGTACTGTATGTGTGCTTTTGTGTATGTGCAGTGAACACTCTGGCTACTAGCAGCAGTGTGATCTTGTGACCAAGGCCCCTTAATGACGGTTTGGAGCTATGAGCAGATTTAACTTCTCTGAGTTACCCTGATTAGTTCATATCATGCTAAATGTATTGTTTGACCCAAAGGCCGGTGAAACAGCAGAACACAACACAAACATCAGACCGGTTGACGTCACATGGACTTAACTCAGCTTTGTGTTGCTGCTAGAGTTTGCCAAATTTTCCTGTCAACTGTTAATATGGTTGCACTTTTAGACACTAAGTACTGTAATTACACATCCTTTATGATGTCATCCAAAGATTCAAAAACACAGACAGAATACATTATTAATTTTGAAATTTAATTGCAAACTATAAAACCCCCCAAAATAATGGCTATTAAAAAAATGAAACCAGGGAACAACATAACACCCACAGCAAATCTGCTCATCATTTTGTTTTCATTCTGCAGACCATGGCCCAAAAATACTTCAGTTATAATTAGAAACAACAACAAAATCTTGGTCTACTGTGATCTTGACTTTGACATTGGACGTTTTAACTTTAAATTTTTGTGGTAATAGATGTTGACACTATACATACATTTTTATATTTTGCCAGTAAATAATAAAAGGGAATGTTGGAAACTGTTTCTGATCTTGACTCCCGACTTCGACGTTACCCATCTATAATCAGTGTCTGGAGCAAACAGGAACTTCCATAGCTGAGCTGTGAGTCAAATGCACAAGCGTCAAAAACTGCAGTACTGCCCATGTCCACGGGGGGCTGGCTAGAACCTTAAAGTTGTAATACTGCTGCCAATAGAGTTACACTGGACTTCTCTCTGAAAATACTAATTCCATGTGTAAATGTAGCCAGATATGTGGAAAAAGTGATATTTACTTGCACCACGGAGGTTATATTTTTGTGTTTTTGTCCTGTTTGTTTGCTTGTTTGTCTCTTTGTTAACAGGATAACTCTAAAAGTTTTCAGGATAGGTTGAAAATGGCATGAGGGCCAATCGATTAGATTTTGGGAGTGATCTGGATCACCATCTGGATCTGGAGAATTTTTGAAGGATTTGTTATCATTGTGAGATAGGGCCAATTTTAGCATTTTTTGCATGTAACTCAATGAAGAATGTCCAGCATGGTTAGCCAAAGAATAATGGATGCTGTCAAAGTAAGTTCTACAACATCTGTAAGTTTTATCTGAATCCTGGCAATATTCTGGATATCTCATGGAATATGTGACACTGTAAGGCAACAAACTGTAAAGACTACTGAATCAGTATAGTGCCAATGGATTTCAGTTCAGTTATATTTATATTGCACCATCTTCATGAAAGATTATCTCCTCGTGTTTCACAATTCGAGGTTGAATCCTCAAAAGACTATAAGGAAAGCAAACCCAACAGAACCTCCGAGAGCAAGCCTACGGCAATTGGGTGGAGGAGGAAAAACTTCCTTTAACAGAAAAGAAAACCCTCGAGCAGAAGCAGGGCTCTGGGTAGGCGGCATCTGCCTCAACCAGTTTGAGTTAGTGGACAGAGGAGAGACAAAAGAAAAGAGGAGCGATAGAGAAACAGTCAACATCGACAGACACTGGACCAGTCCACGAGCAGCAACCACTTATCTAACTCTCACTCCACAGCCACCTGGTGTTGGCAATGTCACTACTGAAAACGGATATGGAGAAATATTAGTTTCTATAATTACTTGGCTGCATGTATACAAGATCTAAGTAAGTAGATTTTTGTCCTAAGTCATCATGGTGTCCAACGTTTTATCTGTACACTAATAAGTCAGATGAAACAGACCCCAGTATTTATTATTCATTAATTAAGGGCACAGACATTTAATTATACACCAGAATTTTATTTCACCTGCCTCACCTCCACTGTCACTCTTTTAATCGGATGGAGCAGGCAGATGTTCCAATATGACAAAACCCAGAGACTCCTCGTTCAAGCTTCCAAAGAGCTGATCAGACACCTATGGGCGACGCCACAGAGAATTTGTCTGTCTTTCCTATACAGACAAAGTTTCAACATAATGTTAGTGGTGGAGAGAAAAAATAACAAGAATTCTGTTAATATGGATTCAATCTACATCTTGGGCATGGTGATATATGGTAGGACACAAAGACCTACTGCTTTCTGAAGATGTAAGCCTTTTCAAATGAAGGAGTGAAGTCAATGTCCGAGAGAGCATTTCAAATGTACGTATGAGCAGTGGAAACTAGCATCATTCATAAGAAAAATATGCAGTTGTATTAACAGTGTACCACAGTGTACTTTTTTAAAATCATAAAGTAAAATAACTGAAAATGCAGTGAACTGAAATCAAACAGAAATCAGGTGAGACATCCAACAAGGCAAGTTCACTCAAGAGTTTACATAGCAGTTCAAGGATACCTCAACTACAATGTGAAAAAATCCGGGCACGAAAACTGGAAATACAATAAGTTTGTTTAATTGCCATCTGAGATTTGACCCTTGACATATTTAGTATTTTCAACATTGTACATTAATACTGATACCTGTGAAAGAACATGTATGGAATTATGTAGTAAATAAAAAAACATATTTTATATTGTCTGAAATAGTCATATTTAGCTTTGATGACAGCTTTGGACACTCATGGCATTCTCTCATCAGATTCACCCAGAACGGTTTTCATGTGACAGGTGTGCCTCATTAAGAGTTAGTTTGTGCCATTTCTTGCCTTTTTAATGTGCTTTAGACTAGTACAGTATCAGGCCTATTAGTGCTACAACAACTACTGTACAAATCATACTATTGGCAAGAAACATTCAGTTAAGTAAAGAGAAAAGAATTAAGGCTCATTCAACCTGAAAAATCTTAAATGTGTCCCCAACAGCAGTCGTCAAAATCATCAAACGCTATGATAAAACTGTCTCTCATAGGACCGTCCTATGAAAGGAAGACCAAGAGCTACGTCTGCTGCAGAAAAGACATTAATAAAAATTACCGCGGACAGCCCTCACCAAGAGCATTAGTACGTCTAGTATCAAATGCAGAACAATGTACAGTAGCAAAGAAGATGAATTTTGAAATGCGTGTTTGTGAATTTAATCTCATGCCAAAAAATGGAAATTTTGAGGACTTCTAACTTGACTTTTGACCTAGAACAGCCAAATTTAATGTATTTTCAATCTATGGTCAGTGTAATCAGGAATGTGTTCAAAAATGACCCAAAAGTGTGAATACGAGACAGTCAATAGACTGTTGTTAAAATAAATCTGTATGAATTACACTCATGCTTATGCACTGCTCAAAAATAAAGGGAACACTTAAACAACACAATGTAACTCCAAGTCAATCACACTTCTGTGAAATCAAACTGTCCACTTGGGAAGCAACACTGATTGACAATCAATTTCACATGCTGTTGTGCAAATGGAATAGACAACAGGTAGAATTATAGGCAATTAGCAAGACACCCCCAATAAAGGAGTGGTTCTGCAGGTGGTGACCACTCCTCAGTTCCTATGCTTTCTGGCTGATGTTTTGGTCACTTTTGAAAGCTGGCGGTGCTTTCACTCTAGTGGTAGCATGAAACGGAGTCTACAACCCACACAAGTGGCTCAGGTAGTACAGCTCATCCAGGATGGCACATCAATGCGAGCTGTGGCAAGAAGGTTTGCGGTGTCTGTCAGTGTAGTGTTCAGAGTATTGAGGCGCTACCAGGAGACAGGCCAGTACATCAGGAGACGTGGAGGAGGCCGTGGGAGGGCAACAACCCTGCAGCAGGACCGCTACTTCCGTCTTTGTGCAAGGAGGAAAAGGAGGAGCACTGCCAGAGCCCTGCAAAATGACCTCCAGCAGGCCATAAATGTACATGTGTCTGCTGAAACGGTCAGAAACAGACTCCATGAAGGTGGTATGGGTCTGACGTCCACAGGTGGGGGTTGTGCTTAGAGCCCAACACCGTGCAAGACGTTTGGCATTTGCCAAAGAACACCAAGTTTGGCAAATTTGCCACTGGTGCCCTGTGCTCTTCACAGGTGAAAGCAGTTCACACTGAGCACATGCGACAGACGTGACAGAGTCTGGAGACCTCAGGAGAATGTTCTGCTGCCTGCATCCTCCAACATGACCGGTTTGACAGTGGGTCAGTAATGGTGTGGGGTGGCATTTCTTTGCGGGGCCGCACAGCTCACCTCCATGTGCTCACCAGAGGTAGCCTGACTGCCATTAGATACCGAGATGAGATCCTCAGACCCCTTGCGAGACCATAGGCTGGCCCTGGGTTCCTCCTAATGCAAGACAATGCTAGACCTCATGTGGCTGGAGTGTGTCAGCAGTTCCTGCAAGATGAAGGCATTGATGCTGTGGACTGGTCCACCTGTTCCCCAGACCTGAATCCAATTGAGCACATCTGGGACATCATGTCTCGCTCCATCCACCAATGCCATGTTGCACCACAGACTGTCCAGGAGTTGGTGGATGCTTTAGTCCAGGTCTGGGAGGAGATCCCTCAGGAGACCATCTGCCACCTCATCAGGACCATGCCCAGGTGTTATAGGGAGGTCATACAGGCACGTGGAGGCCACAAACACTACTGGGCCTCATTTTGACTTGTTTTAAGGACATTACATCAAAGTTGGATCAGCCTGTAGTGTGTTTTTCCACTTTAATTTTGAGTGTGACTCCAAATCCAGACCTCCACGGGTTAATACATTTTTCCATTGATAATTTTTGTGTGATTTTGTTGTCAGCACATTCAACTATGTAAAGAAAATAGTATTTAATAAGAATATTTCATTCATTCAGATCTAGGATGTGTTATTTTAGTGTTCCCTTTATTTTTGAGCAGTGTATTAAATTGCTCTCAGCTTGTAAAACTCATTTTTCAAGTGGAGAGCGCTCAGAGAAAACAGACCTCCACCAAGGCAGCTCAGTTTCTCTTCATAACCTACCATTATCATTTGAACCGAATGATAATGGTCATTTCCCCCATAATGTTATTGCACCAAAAGTAATATTCTTAAATGTATTTGACACTCAATATTTGATTATTTGACCACAAAAACCTACCATTAGCATTTGGAATCACATATCATTATTAGTTCAAAGGTTATTCATGAAAACAATATTTCCATAATGGTGGTTTTCTTCTGGATCTAGCTCTGTAAATGTTGAAGATATGTCAATTCTGTGGATACATTACTGAATCAACAGACTTTCCACTACAGTTTGGTGTCAGTTTTATGTCTATATATATTTTTTGCTACCTTACAGTAGCTATTTTTCCTCAAGCCCTGTAAGTATAAGTATTCTGGATCACTATATGGGGAATATTACCCATATCTGAATCAAACTTTGTTGTTTGATAGAATCTATTATCATGTTATCCTGTGTATTTTGGCTAAATTATCTGGGTGTTATTTGTGATGTTAGAAAGACAAATGCTGAATTTGGCTCTGTCTCACAATGGTGAGGAATCCTTTAAAATTTTCTTGATCCAGACAATGATCCAGATCACTACCAGAATTTAATCAATAGGTCTTCATGCCATTTCTGACCTATCCTGAAAACTTCATTCAAATCTGTTCATAACTTTTCAAGTTATGTTGTGAACAAACAAACAGATAAATAAACTAACACTGACCATAAAAAATCCTTGGCAGAGGTAATTACCCAGAAGTGTGAATGTTAAACAGTTAACACAGACAAATTCTGGTAAAAGTTGTTAAACTAAATTTGCATGAATCCCACTAATAATTACTGTTTCAACAAAGTTCTTGTTCTTGCAATAAATCCTTTTTGACAGGTCATAAATCACGCTCCCTTGCACTTGTAATAAATGTATGGTCTCTAAAACTACATTATAATATTTTAGTAAACTTATTAGGATTTCTCCCCAGTGGCCTCTCCTCTGTTCTCCTGCTGTAGCAGCCATACTTATAAAGATGAATGTGTGCGCTTATACTGATATTTCCAATCTCTCAACGAGCATCCATTCATCCTACATACACTTAAACATACAAACACTTACTTCACTTACATCCTCACATAACACAGACCAGGCCGCAGACTTGTGGTATTTACTGTAGTGTCTGTGAGTTTGTAAATTCAGAAGCTGCAAGTTGTCATCATGTACCAGCATCAGGTTAATGTTCATTTTCAATGGAAAAATGGGTCAGAATGACTGGAAACTCTGCTTCTTTTTTTCACTGGAGGTAGATTTAGAAGAAAGCTGATCCAATCGGTTCCCATCACCCTAAGATTGCACTATATTTGTCAGCGGTCAAATATTTGGAAAATAGAGGAGGAGAGCAAGACAAGAAGGGGGGCAATGATGAGTGTCCACAACAGATACTGACCCCTCATACTCCCACCACAACTCTGTGAGCCTTACGTGCCTATTTATAGGGGAAAATTGCGCTATGGAAAAATATGACAAAGCTGCATTCCATAAATAAGCTGGGAATGGTGGAAAAGAGCACACGGCTTAGTCTCTGAAGGCCTGGGTGGAGGTTCTCAGGCTGGGCTTAGGGGGATGGATGGATGGATGGATGGATGGAGGATGAATGGATGGGTGGGTGAATGGATGGATGATGGATGAATGGATGAGTAGGTGGATGGATGGATGAGTGGGTGAATAGATGGATGGTGGATGGATGGATGAGTGGGTGAATGGATGGATGGATGGATGGATGGATGGATGGATGGATGAGTGGGTGAATGGATGGATGAGTGGGTGAATGGATGGATGATGGATGAATTGATGAATGGATGAGTGGGTGAGTGGATGGATGGATGAGTGGGTGAATGGATGGATGAGTGGGTGATGGATTGTTTATTGTTTTGGACCGTTGTAGTTATCATGACTTAAGCATTTATTTTGTCCAAATGCAGCAAAAAATGAGTATCTAGCATTTGGATATCAATTTGCTAAAGGTAAAATATGCAAATTTGTGAGGTTGAAACTGCCAGGTAGAAGGCCTAGAGGAAGACCAAAGAGGAGATTTATGGATGTGGTGAAGGAGGACATGAAGGTAGTT
>JAQQAE010018144.1:0-11272 GCA_029823295.1 Pseudamia nigra
TGGACCGGTTGGGGTTAGTGGACAGAGGAGAGACAAAAGAAAAGAGTAGAGATAGAACAACAAACAACACAAAACACAAGCAATAAAAACACACAATCATCATAACAACACCGTGTCAGGTCACGACCTCATGAAGCTCATCAAGAGAATGCCAAGAGTGTGCAAAGCAGTGATCAGAGCAAACGGTGGCTACTGTGAAGAAACTACAATGTAAGACATGTTTTCAGTTATTTCACACTTTTTTAAGTACATCCATTATTCCATATGCGTCCATGCATAGTTTTGATGCCTTTAGTGAGAATCTATAATGTAAATAGTCATGAAAATAAAGGAAACGCTTTGAATGAGAAGGTGTGTCCAAACTTTTGGCCTGCACTGTAAGTGTCCACACCCCTGTTAAAATGCCAGAGTTTTGAGAAGTTAAAAAATTAGATCACAATAAATTATTTCAAAACTAATACTGTATTTTCCGGATTACAAGTCGTGTTTTTTTGCGTAGTCTGGCTAGGGGAGCGACAAATATACCGAAGCAACTTCTATATTAAAGAAATTCGAGTATAGGGTGTATGTCACACTGACGGCCGCTAGAGGAGGCGAGCTGCTAGCGCTCCCTTCTGGCGCGCCGCGCACTTGACGCGCATTCCCCGAACAAATGCAACCTGTTCTGCAGAGCGACTCATACACGTTTTTGCGGACACATGCTTGAGGTCATTGCCGTGATGAAATATGAAACTCCTCTTTATCTACAGCTTTCTCACAGATGCCTAAAGGTTTTGGATCAAAGTGCCTGGTATTTGGAACTGTTCGTAATTGCCTCCACCTTGATGAAAGCCTCAGTTCCAGGTGAAGAAGAGCAACCCCAAACTGCTCCCACCATGCTTCACTGTGCATTTGCTGTTCTTTTGGTGATGACAAGTTTGGCTGCAGTTTGCAAAAAATACATCAGATCTCCCTAAAGCATGCGGGAGAATGCATTCTGGTCTGATGAGACTAAGGATGAACTTTTTGGCCACAATTCCAAAACGGGACATTTCCATCTGTGTAAAAAAATTCTCATTCTTCTGAAGATTTACAGAAATTATATAAGTAGCACAGCACATATAAACCGAATTCTAAGCTAGAGGGCAATCACAGAGCGCAAACCTCCACCAAGGCTGTTGTTCAGCCAAACTGTTATTTTTTGACCAGCCAGGGAGGATATATATTTTTGTTGGTTTGTCTGTTTGGTGGTGATTTGTGCAATTTTTTAAATTATAATATTAATAAAAATGTGAGAAATGGCCCTATCTTACAATGTTATGGAAAGTGAAAAAATTAGTGTAGAATCTGCATCCTGATCCAGATCACCTTGCGTATTTAATGTGTTCACCCTTCGCCCAAGGTTGAACACGTCATGCTGAAAATGTCCTGAAAATCCATCCGGTAGTGATCCTGCTAACAGACAAATGGACAAGCAGACAAACCAACATAAATACATAACCTCCTTGGCAGAGGTAAAAAGTTGTGATGCTGTGTTAAATGTAAATAAAATATATGCAACAGATTAGATGTCGACACTGAGACATGTTGCCGTTTCATAGGCAATATTAAGTCATTTTGAATTTGATGGCAGCAACACATTCCAAAAAAGATGGAACAAGGCCAACAAAAGGCTGGCAAAGTCCCTTGGCTAGTGTGTTTGCTTAGACAGTTTCAACTCCACTTCCTGCAGAGGAATTTTACCTTTCAACACAACACTGACTGCAAGCATACATCCAAATCAACAAGAATAGCTTCACCAGAAGAAAATGAAAGTTTTACCATGGCCCAGTCAGAGCCCAGAGCTAAATCCAATAGAAAATCTAAGGGGTGACCCAAAGAGGCCTGTGCACATTACCGTATTTTCCGGATTACAAGTTGTGTTTTTTTGTATAGTCTGGCTATGGGAGTGACAAATACACTTGTATAGTAAATAAATTTGACTATAGGGTGTTTGTCACACTGACAGCCACTAGAGGGCGCTCTAGGCTTGTGTACCTTCATCTGCCGCATCTGTATTACTGATAATTTAAAATGTAGACATTACCTGTAACAACCGTACCGGCCATCAGCTTAACACCGAACGTATCGGTACCATCACTTACCCGGTGAGGCGGGGAGGCGTGAGCTCTCCCTTCTGGCCTCAAGTGCGCGGCCGTGGCTGCGCGCTTGATGCGCGTTCCCCGAACAAGTGTGACCTGTTCTGCAGAGCGACTAATACACGTTTTTTTCTTCTTCACTATGCATTTTTTGGCTTGTGCAGCTAACATTCCGGACCAACTTACCACCCGGAAAATACGGTAGATGCTTCCACAGTCTGGCAGGTTTTGTGCACTTTTGCAAGAAAGAATGGCTAAATACTGTACCTTCCAGTCGTGTAGTGTTGCTGTGACGTCTCAGATTATATTCAGGTTACAGAGGTGGTCTTACTAATATTTGTGCACTAGAATGAACATCTTTGGGCAAAACAGACAAAACAAAAGCAAGAGATAAGAAAATCAAATCTACTTCATGGTACAGTAGAGATATAGCAGCAAAACATGAAAATATACAAAGACAAGTACCTTAAAGTTGACTTTAAGCACCGTATTTAAATGAAGATAAATGGATGACATTTGTACAATGTCTTCACAACCATGTCGTCCTTCCATGTCAACCTGCCCCAAACCAAACTTCAACACCACTTACAAAGGACACATTTCAGCAGACGCCCTGTTGTCTGTTTTCTCTTCTATAAATCTGTATTTGTTATAGCTCATCCTTGACGCATCTCGTGTTTCACTACAGAACGCTTCACCTCTCTCACCCCTCAGACACCTAACCCTAACCCTAACCCTAACCCTCCATACCTTTGCATCATCTCTACACTCGCTCACACGTAGGAGCCGCCTGGAAGCCGACGTGTCCCATGTGGCCTTCGTTAAGAGGAGATTATGTCAGGTCACATACTATAATAAATATACTGTAACAGGTAACCAACGCACCTAATCTGGCTGCTTTTTAGACAGTGGTTCAGAATATGTTGAGAATACTGTTAAATATTGCTGTTTTTTCTGAGGCTTGGCCAAATATGTTTGATTTGAACAGATGGAGTTACCGATCTCCATGTACACACTGTACTCGCACTTCAAACAGGCTCATCCTCAAATGTGTTTGTACAATTTCACAGGAAACTAATCTGTCCCAAGTGGCCTGTTTGAAGAGGGAGTTGACCTCTTTGTACTTGAAAACAGCCCCTGACCTGGCATATCAGATGGTCTCTAAAGATCTTAATGTATGTTGGTTTAAGTCATGCTCACATCTACCATGGTTAGCACTTGGTAGTTCCCAGAGGACGTCATAGGAAATCTCATGGGAAATCACAGAGATAACACCTAAACACAGTGACACACATTAAGAAAACAAGTCAGCAGGAGTTTGTTATCCACGGAAAAGCTTGAATGTGTCTCAAGCAAAACTGGATGCTGGTGATCTTGGGGTCCTCAGGCGGCACTGCATTGAAAACAGACATGATTCTCTACTGGAAACCGCTGCATGGGCTTAGGAACGCTTCCAGAAATCACAGCTCACTGTGCAATCCACAAATATATGTTGACATTGTATCATACAAAGAAGAAGCCACATGTGAACACAATCCAGAAATGTCTTCTCTGGGCCAAAGATGCATTTATCTGACCACGGAACATTTTTCACTTTGCTTCAGACCATTTTAGATGAACTTTGGCCCAAAGAAGACCCTTTTTTGATTACTTTTGTACATTAATCTTTATTTTGTTAATTAGTGTATCTCTTTTGCTTGATAACTTGCTTCATTATTTTACTATTTTGTTCTTTTTAAAAACATTATTTCAACCTATTTTACTCTTACTGAGGTGAAGCAAAATGCACCTGAGTAGAAATACATCATTTTATGGGGAAAACTACTGAAGTACATGTAAAGGAGTAGAGGTCTGAGAAAATACTGTGTACTAGGCAAAAAATGAAAAAAAAAAAATAAAAAAATCCATAATTACCGTATTTTCTGGGTGATAAGTCACTCCAGTATGTTAGTAGCACGAGCCAAAAAATGCGTAATGAAAATAAAAACGTGTATTAGTCGCTCTGCAGAACAGGTCGCATTTGTTCGGGGAATGGTTGTGCACTTATACAGCGCCTTTCTACCCTACGTCACTCAGAGCGCTTTACACTGCTTTCCATTCACCAGCCACACACACATTCGTACACCAGTGACACTCACTGGAGCAATGTGGGGTTCAATGTCTTGCTCAATGGCCTGTGGACATGAGGAGCCGGGATATGAGCCGCTAACCCTTCGGCTCCTGGACAACCTGCTCTACCTACTGAGCCACAGCCGCCCTGGGCGAATGCGCGTCAGGCGCGCAGCCACGGCCGCTCACGGCCCGCCTCCTCTAGCCGCTGTCAGTGTGTCAAACACCCTATAGTCGAATTTCTTTAAAACACAAGTCGCTCTGATGTATTTGTCGCTCCCCTCGCCAGACTATGCAAAAAACACGACTTTTAATCCGGAAAATATGGTAGTTTTCACCATATTCTAGTTGAAAATGCCTGTGAAAGACCATTTATTTACCACATTTTCTCGGTGATGTGTCGCTCCGGAATGTCAGTTGCACGAGCCAAAAAATGCATAACGAAGAAGAAAAAAAAGTATTAGTTGCTCTGGAGGACAGGTCGCATTTGTTCAGGGAACGCGCTCGGCCGGTCGGTCGCGCGCTTGACGCCAGAAACGAGAGCTGGCGGCTCGCCTCACTGCCTCACCGGGTAAGTGATGGCACCGACACGTTCGGTGTTAAGATGATGGTATGGTTGTTACCGGTAACGTCTACATTTTAAATTGTCAGTAATACAGATGTGGCAGATGCACAGGCCTAGAGTGACGTCCAGCGGCTGTCAGTGTGACAAACACCCAATACTCGAAATAATTTAATACATTCATCGCTCTGGTAAATTTGTGGCTCCCCTCGCCAGACTATGCAAAAAACCGCGACACGTAATCCAGAACATATGGTACTCAGGTCTACGGAATCTGCATGACAGGGTAGACTCAGTGATTGGGCAGTCGCAGGTGTTTTCACATCAGAATCGGGTAAAATATTTGATTGACAGCTTTAATTTTTGCAAATGAGACTCTCATCTATTGTTCAGTGTGGACACTTGAGGCCAAATCTTCTCCTTAACAGAATGAACTGGTGTCATTTTAGAGCTCTCTGTTCTGTTCATACGCCTCACAAGGACCGATGTTGTGTGTGCGCAATTTCAAATTCAAATTCTGGAATTTCCCCCCTGGACTTAAAATGGACAACAGCTCTCCAACTGCTGTTGAATCTCCATTTCTTGTCAGTGTTTTTTACTTTACTTCATCCGTCATGATATGCCCTGACCACCTCTTTTGTGTATTAGGTGTTATTGACAGATCTGTACGGGTCAAAATCATAGTTCCACCCCCAGCCTCTCAGACCACAGCCACAGTGGCTGTGTGATGTTGACCGTGTCACCATGACCACCTCTTCACTCTGCAACCACCCAAACGGAGACACTGGCACGAAAACCTGCAGATCATCTCGTCTCTGAGTCATTAGCGTTAAATCACAGCTCTCTTTCTACTTTTAATTTCCATTTTCACTCTCAAAATCCATAAGCACACGTCTGGTTTCAACAATCTTGTTTGTGCTGTTGTGCTTGCAGTTTTTTTCACTTTCTGGTTTGTTTTTTATTCATATTAAAAGGTACCTTGTCTTAATGCATGTTTGTACTGCTTATACAGTATATACTACATGGCTGTGAAAGATTTCTGTAAGGATGTTGACAAAATCAAAAGTCTTCTTCTTTTCCTTTGGGCTGTTCCCTTCAGGGGTCGCCACAGCCAATCATCTGTCTCCATCTCATCCCATCATCTGCATCTTCTTTGTCACTCACACCAACTACCTTCATGTCCGTCTTCACCATATACATAAATATTGACAAAATCAAGAGTATTCATTTTTTTTTTGGTTTTACAAGGGCCTCCTACATCATCTGATTTCACTGTGAGGTGAAATACACTTTTCACCAGGACACATTGATTGGTTGAGCTGCAGGTCATTCCCACAGTGACGTGAACTCATTTTTTGACATAAGGATACTGTAAACACACAACAATGGACTTTTCTTGGACAAAGAACATGAGCCGTTGGTTCACAGCGGGCAGAGCAAAGTGTAGCTTGAATCCAACGAGCTGAAACTGGTGATGCTTTGAAATGGAAATGCTAACATTTTGATTTTACCAGCTGACTGGGGCAGGACTGAGGACTGTTCTGTCAGGGATGCTGAGGAGTGACGCAGAGGTTTTGATTAGAACAGATGCATTCTTTATTCACGTAAAATTATGCATAGTGAAACAGTTGTGTGAACATCAGCGAGACACACAAGTGCTTCAAGAAAGAGATGACTCGGCACCTTTAAACCGAAAACCTCATCCGTTGTAGCCGACAAAGTGAGACGAGACATAATGTGGTGTGACGTGGTGGGAGTGTGTGACATAACACACGCGAGGTCAACATGACCTCATAAGAAGGACCTTTTTAGTATGCTTTACATATACACAGGTGGTCGTCCCGGTAACTATGATGACTTGTGATGTCACAAATAAAAATACAATTTGCTTTTCATGTTTCCATCTTGTGTAGATTTGTCAGAATCCGTAGCGTTGAACACTTTTGGTTTTAGTTTATATCACATAAATAAACCTCTTAACACAGTGAAAGATGAAATTTCATAGTATTGGACCTTTAAGAGCTGGGACCTCACACACACCTTTTTTGTCACAACAAAATCTAGAGATTTATTCATTTCCGAAGGGCGTGTTTTTATGTTCTGCTTCATGTCATAACCTTGATTTAAATGATAAAAAAATACTTTGAAAATACATCCTATGTTTTATGATTATGAAGCCTGTCAGGCAGGTGTGGAAATCTGTGCCTCATTTTCTGTCCAATCACTGTCATCCCTGCTTTATAACAGCTCTATCAGCTGTACCTCTATATCCTAGCCATCTTTGTTTACTGTTATGCTGCTGCGCTCACGTGATCATTGCTTGCCCGCAAACTCAAAAAATAATTCCCTCCACCTGACCATCCTCCTCATGAATTAAGCTGAATAAATAAATATGCCTCTCCTTGAATTGCCACCGTATTGTGGTGGAGGGGTTTGTGTGCCTCACTGATCCTATAGGCGCTATGTTGTCGGGGTCAATTTGCCCCTGGTAGGGTCTCCCAAGGCAAATTGGTCCTACGTGAATGTCAGACTTAAAGCGACTTAGGAGACCTTTGTGACTATGCCTTCCTGTGGGCCCCCCACCTGCACGGAGGGTTGAAAGGGTCCAGTGCAGTGTGTGTTGCCAAAACTAGTTCTGATAAACACGCTTAAATCAGACAAAAGCATCCTGCCTGAACTTCTTCTTACCAAGTGTAAATGACGGTGAGTCAATCGAAGGTTACCAGCTTGTTTCACTGTGAGACGACAGGGTGAAGGCCCCCCTGACAGAGAAGCTCATTTCTGCCACTGTGATTAAAATGGCTGTCAAAATAATGTCACTATTTCAACATAATGAGAAAGTAATGGGAGTCCCCCCCAAAGGAGCTAGAGGAGGTGGCTGGGGAGAGGGAAGTCTGGGCTTCTTTGTTTAAGCTGTTGACCCCGTGACCCTGACCCGGATAAACAGAAGATGATGATGAGAAAGTAATGAGCCAATTTGGAGCCAAATTGCTTCTAAAAGTGGCAAACCAAGTAACTGCTTGGGGCCCCAAGCCAACAGGGGGGCCTCAAGTCAACAGGGGGCACCAAGCCAATGGGGGGCCCCAAGCCAACGGGGGGCCCCAAGCCAACGGGGGGCACCAAGTCAATGGGGGGCAGCAAGTCAACAGGGGGCACCAAGCCAATGGGGGCACCAACTTAACAGGGGGCCCCAAGCCAACGGGGGGCCCCAGAGGGTTGACAAACTTTAAAAGCATCAGTGACAGTTACATAAGAGTAGAGTTGCCCCCCTGTAGGGTCACTACACTCCAAATATACTGTACATGTTGAAGTCGTCATAGCGCATATTGGATTAATCATTTGTATGGGACAGGGCTGTTCAATCTGTGGATCCAGGGTCACATGTGGCTCTTTGGCCCCTCCCCACTGGCTCCTGTGGTTTCATCTAGTGATGGAAAAAACATATTATAATAAATTTAAAATATGCACTAAATAAGCAAAAAGAAGAAAAAAACACTGTAACTCCGTAATGAAAAAAAATGATGACAAAACTGATGCAGATATTCTACAAAATGACCAAAATAATCAAAAAAATTGACAAAAATATAAATAGAAAAAATAATCAAAAATGAACAAAAAATTAACAAAAATAAGAAAACTTTGAACAAAAGTTACAAAAAATTATACAAATAAGTAATTTGAAAGAAAATGGTAAAAACTTTCAACAAAATGAATAAAATAAATGAAAAAAACTGTGCAAAAAATGAGCTAACTGGCCAGGGTAATAATTAGAAACAAAAAAATGAACAAAAGTAAACAAAAATAGTGAGCGAAATAATCCACAAAAATCAACAGAAATTCACAAAAAATAATCAGTGAAAAATTTTGAACAAAACACATTTAAACAAATTTAAAAATGAACCAAAAGTGAACTGAACAATCTGCAAGATGAACAAAAGTTGGCAAAATAAACAAAAAAAAATTAAATCAAAACCAAATTGGTGTCATATGTCATGTGACATGCAAAGGCATTGAGTATGTTTTGTGGCTCTAAACACTTATGTTATTTTATTTGTTTCCATAAATGTCTCTTTAGACCATAAAGGTTATGGACTCCTGGTCTAGAATGATGTTAATTGACTCTGTCAAATCAAATGTAAATACCAGACCATACCATCTTTATTTATAGAGCACTTTAAAAACAACATGGCTGACCAAAGTGCTGTAAAAAGACAACACACAGGTCATACATCTAAACCAAGACAATAAAAGGATTAAAAACAGAAACAATTAAAATAATTGAAATAAAACAGCTAAACTAAGAAACAGTTAAAAGAAACAAACTTAGAAACAAAGTCACATAGAAGTCATGCTACATGATGAATAGTGAAAGCTTTGTCCAAGAAACATATTCACAAGTTGAAATTGACCTGCTCCAATGAACGCTGGTTCCAGGGGGGCCCCTGTGAATTTTTGCCCATGGCCCCATCGGATCCTAGAATAACCCCTGTTTGCATTTACATGTTCACTCACACAAGTCTCACACAAATGGCCACAGTTCAAGAAGAAGATGCATTTTGATGGGCGATGCTGACCAGTTTGATCCAAAAACAAGCAGAAACCTCATGGCTGAAGCTTGAGTTGAACGTTGAAGTGCTTTCTTAAGCTGTAGGACAGGGGAAGCAATGTGTTAGCAGCCTGAGTGTACCCTGAGTGTACCCTGAGTGTACACTGAGTGTACACTGAGTATACCCTGAGTGTACCCTGAGTGTACCCTGTGGATTGGCTTCAAAAGAGGGTTATTTCCCATTGAGTCCTCTATTGTAATGTCCAACTTCAAAGCAAGCGTATCTTTATAACCTGGCACAAATAACAGTTTCGGTCTCTATAGTTTGTTTTCACTGCTGTGAACACTGTATGGGATGGACGGTGCATCATTTAGGGCAGGGTTGGTCAAATCCAGGCCTCAAGAGCTGGTGTCCTGCAGGTTCTCAAACTGCCTCTGCCCCGCCCACTGTATCCTCCAGCTTCTGACTAACTGAACACACCTGATCCAGGTCATCAACAGTGGGTAGAGCAGGGGCATTTGGAAAACCTGTAGGACGCCGGCTCTCGAGGCCTGGATTTGCCAACCCCTGCTTTAGGACATCAATCAAACCTATCACTTTGATTGATAGGTTTGTCCGAGCCAGAGGTCGTCATTGTTTTATTTCATCCGTGCCACCTTCTTCGCTCTCCGCCTTTCAGTCCACTTTTGGGTCAGAGTGAGTAACGCTGAGATGCTCCTTGGTTGAGCTTCAAAACAGCTATGCAGAAATCCCATCGGCTCACAGAAAGTTTGTCCATTTTTTATGTTCAGTCCAGGGCCAAAAAGACGTAGAACATTGTTTTAAAGGTCTGCTCGATGGTGCCAAAACTGTGAAGGAATTTTCAGTGGTTTTGAATAGAGTGCCCTGGAGTTTTTATCTAAAAAAAAAACTCCAAACCTCTTGACCTCAAATACACATTTTTGAGTTCAGGAAGGACTCAATTTTCCTACACTGTTTTAACCTTTTACCAGTTCATTTCTGTTTTTATAGGTTAAGATATTTTTAGGGCAATTTCTGGGCTTTCGTGCTATCAATGATACCAACTTTAGGATATCACTACAGAAAGAAGTGTAAAAGTGTTTCAACAGCATCTAAAACCTTCTGCCATCCTTGGAAGCCCTCTAAGCATCCTTGCAGTGCACCACTTCCTTTCTGGAAACTCCATCTGACCTTCTTTGATGACTGATTGGTCAGTGGATAATGCCTTTATATATTCTGATCCATTATCTAAGACATAACCTGCTCTTAACTGGGTTAAAGAAGTAAACCATCTTCATGACACTGAAAACGAGGCACGACCTGATGTTACCTCGCTAAGGCCTTAATCCTGCTTCCTCAGAGCCCTGGGGGTCTGCATCGCAAAGCAGGATCAGCAAGGCTAGGTTGCAGGGTCAAGCCTTCATGATACCAGGCCATATCACGAAACAAGATTAAGGGGTTAACTGAGGTGATATCATGCCGTGAAGACAAACTGGACATACAACAGTAGGTTGACAGCTGTCACCACTTTAATGAGTTTCCCGTTGTCAGACTTTGTTGACCTGGGTGAACTGAACATAATTTCAGGAAAATAAAGTATATAAATAAATTAACAGTAAAACAATTAAAATTATTACATTAGAACCAGAATCTGTCATGTGTACAGTCAGTGTTTTCAAGACCCCGGTTTAACAGAAATCAAATGCCTGTAGTGTTTCTCAGTTGAAATTAATAATGTTATAGTTAATGTTTTGTTTCAGCAAAAAATGGCACCAACTGGGACACACTGGTAATATCTTGCTCCAACAGGTTTGTCCTCCATACTCTACGGATGTCACTAACAGTCATACAACCCTACAACAGAGATGTGTGATATCCAGAGAGAACATGTCAGCTGAGTGGATTTGCACCTAAACAGACACATTTTTTTAACCCTC
>JAQQAE010018145.1:0-11271 GCA_029823295.1 Pseudamia nigra
AAAAAATAAAAATGTGACATTTTTGGATGGTGCGCCTTATAATCCGGTGCGCCTTATAGTGCGGAAAATACGGTACACACTTAATATTTACTAGCAGGAAATAATGCAGTAATGAACCTATGTAAGCCATTGATCCTATCAAGAGTAAATACTGCTGGTAGAAATAATCAACAATCAAACAAACGCATAATAGGTTAAGTCAACTTCATTAACTTTCTGAAGCAGCATGTAAACCATTAATAAGAGCTTAAATGCTTTGAATGTAATAGATATATTTATGGTGACATTTTAAAGTTGACATTAACACATGATCATGTTTCTGATCATTTTATTAGGACTTGTAAGACCATTGTCATCTATTAATTACTGTTGGGGTTTGGGCTCTCACAATCAGATCTATCACACTAAATATATTCAAATGTAATGTTTTTTATATATTTTTCCCATCTCAGGTGAAAGCTCAGTACAACATACTGATGGACAGCATTAAACAAACGTCTTTCCAGAACCTCCAGGGGGACCTTAACGGCCACATGGAAACCTTAACCAGCCAGGTTCAAACGCACCATGCACAGCAGGCCCTGTCTTTGCATAAGGTGGACATGGAGGCCAGTATTATGGAGGTAGGCTGCTTAATAAATCAAGAGTGTTCATAAAAATCAGCAGCGAGGCTTTTGAAATGATTCCAGAGCTTACATTCTATTAATAGAATATCAGAATGGAATCAACCCCTCAAAGACTGCAATGTCTGCCCACACTAAAAAAAAAAAAAAAATCCAAAATTATTGTTATTTTCTCTCAAATACTGGTAACTTTATTTTTTTTGGACAATGCAAATGTAAAATTTGCATTTTCACTAGTCAACGTTATGATGCCAACTGAATGTGTTTGATACTCGGAATTAATATGTGAGAGTAAGGAACCTCGAATAAAAATCTTTTGTTTAGGTCAGGGGTCAGCAACCTTTACAATCTAAAGAGCCATTTTTAGATTGAAAGGAAAAAAACAAGTATCCAGAGCCACAAATAATATTCTAACCCTTTACGTATCATGACATATAACACATTTTAGCTCGCAACATGTTAACACCAGCTTGCTACTATTGTATTCTTCTTTTGTTCATTTTGTTTCTTAAATTGTTCATTTTGTTGTTTTTTTCAGCTTTTTGTTTGTGTTTATTTTGTAATTTTTTGTCATTTTTAAATTCTTATTATTAGTTACTTTTTTGTGGATTTAGGTTGAATTTCCTGATTATTTTTGTGCTTTTTGTTGTTTGAACATTATTTTTTCTTTTTATATCTTCATTTTCTGAATATTTTGTCAATTTTTTTGGTTCATTTCTATGATTATTTTACTCAGGTTTGTCTTAGTCGTGTATGATTTCTAATTTGTAATTTTGCTTGTTTTTGTTTATTTTTGGTTCTGCATTATGTTGTTTAATCGTGTTAATTTTCTCTGCAATTTTTGTTCAGTTTGTAGATTATTTCCATTAATTTCTCCTTAATTTTTGTTCATTATGTAGTCCACGCTTTTCTTCTTCTTTGTTGATCTAGTGTTTTGCTCATTTTATTGTATTAATATGTTACTTCCATTAACGAAGCCACAGGAGCCACTGGGGAGGAGCTAAAGAGCCCCACGTGGCCCTGGAGCCGCAGGTTGCACACCCCTGATCTAGGTGTTTAAACTTCAAGGATTACTTTCAGTGCTTATTAACATTGGATTTATTCTTGATTTATTAATTGCATGGCTTATAAAATGTCAGAAATGGGTGAAAACCGTTTCCCAGAGCTGCAGACGTCTGTGCCGTCGCAGTGACTGTGTGTGATCTGCTCAGGTGGGTCGGTCCATGTTGGCCTGTGGGAGCTGTGGGCCTGAGGAGTACTGTGGTTTCACCAGTGGGAGACCTCGCTGCGAGAAGTGCACAGTGTGTCCTGCTGGATTCTTCCTGGTCGCACAGTGTTCAGTCCACGCCGACAGAATCTGCCAGGTCAGACGTGCTTTTGTTACGTTTTTCATTTGTCAGCTGTCAGTACAAGTATAAAAACCATAGAACAAAGAATGTTCATTTATAGGACACTGTCATTATGAAGTGTTGGTCTTTTGTTCATGTTTGATTTGTTTGCATTGCAGGACAGAGATGAATGTCTTGAAATAAATGATTTATGTGGAGACCAGCTGAAATGTCTCAACACTCCAGGTATGATGGAATTACAGATGATTTTGCTGTAGAGTAAACAGAAACAGTTCCCAAGTAAAGGTATTGTCACTTTATCATTTTAATGACTCAAGTAGAAGTACTCATAAAATCAAGTACTTGAGTAGAGTAAAAAGGTACAGTATCTGATGAAATAACTGCTAAAGCAGTGAGTAACTTCATCACGTGGAGTTTTTTTTATATTTTGTTGATTTTTGTGGCTTATTTTGTTCCTGTTTTAGCTTTTCATTGCTTGATTTGTTCAAATCAAATTTGTTCAAATCAAATTTACCGTTTTATTATTTCTGTTGTTTATTTATTTTTTACTTTTTGATTATTTTGATCATTTTTGCTGCTAGTGTTGCTCATTTTGTTTACATTTTGTTTTGACTATATTGGTCATTTTTGTTAATTTACTTGATTATTTTCTTCCTTTTTGATTATCTTGTTTCTTATTTTATAGAGTTTGACTCTTTTCTCCAGTTGTTATTTTCTTGATGATTTTGTTTTATTATCTGCTCATTATGTACATTTTTGTTGCTTTTTTAACATTATTTTTGTACATTTTTGCTCATTTTGTTAGTTTATTCACTTTGATAAGTTGTTTTATTTTGCTAAGTTTTTTCAAATTTAATTGATTATATAGTTTTTTTAATTAAAATTTTTTTTTTTACTCCTACTCATTGAGGTGATACAAAATGTAACCGAATAGAAGTACGTTAAGAGTAAAAAATACTCTGTGAAAAAACTCCACTTTGAAGATGATTTTAAGGGATAAACTACTCAAGTAGATGTAAAAGAGTCAATTCAATTCAATTTTATGTGTATAGCGCTATACAAATAAAGTTTGATTGATTGATTGATTGATTGATTGATCTCTAGGCGCTTCACAGTTCGAGGCCGGGACCTCATGACTATACAGAGAGTAAACCCAACAGAACCTGAGTACGACCCGTCTCTGGTTGTAACAGTGTTATAACATGATTAAATTGTCTCTAATAACTGTATCTGACACCTGATAGGTACTGATGCTTTATATAATATGTAACTGACACATTAGATTACATAAAGGAACATTTTTTCTAAAATATTTGCTTTGAAATTTAACGCATCACTCTGTTTGGGCCACAACAGATGATACATTACACATCTTACCCATTTTACCAGACAAAACATTGTACTGCTTCTGCTTGATGTGAGCTGTGTACAGTCCACCTTAGGAATCAGGATTGTAGGAATATTACATTCTTTCACATTGTATAATTCAAGCAGTGTTGGGATAGTTGTTTTTGAATGTAAGGTTATATACAATATTACCACTTAATGCGTTACAATAAATGTCCATTTTAATTACTTCATACCAGTAATGTAACCTATTATATACAATTACTTTGACATGTACAGTACATTTCCCGACAGTGTTAAACAATAATTAATGTTAAAGGCTGATTGTATTGCAATTAGAGATTTATTTTGCAATTTAAGTATAAACCTCTGTATCACCAAATGTAAGACAATGCTGACAATCCTGCAAACGTCTTAGGGTCCTTTTCTCAATCACAATAGAATGACAATACACAGGAAACAATATAAAAACAAAGATTCTCCACAATCAGGCGTTTAAGGAGAAGTGTTACAGAATATGCAGTAACTATCGTGTTCCCGTGCACTTAAAATGGTTTGACCTGTTTTGGACAGATCTGGTGATTTAAACCAGTTTTATTCACCACATCAAATGCTTTTCATTGTTTCATTACTTTTTACCACAGGAATAGATGTCACACTAAACATGGATTTTTGCCTGTTGAAGCCATTTAGTTCCAATTTTAATGTTTATACTGTGCACATATTTTTCTGTGTCTTATTTACAATCCTACAAATACAACAAACTAAAGCTGGATATTTGCAGGTACTATAACCCTGCTGATATTATTATAAAGTTTATGTATTTTGAGCGTGGTCATTAAACACAATCTCTTAACAACAAGATACAACAAAACAACAAACCCAAGGGGACCTAAGACTTTTACACAGTATAATATGTAAACATACATTGCCAACTTTGGGTAATCTGATAGAATATAATACAAATGTAATCTTTGGACAGATGTGTCAGATGGAAATTTACTAAACCCAGTCAACATTTCCTCTATATTCTGAAACCCTTCAATGATAATTTCACATCACAATAACAAAATGAGTTCCATCCAGTTTGACACTTTTGCTGTTATCGCAGGTGGATTCAGGTGCCAGGGCATGACGGAACGAGACGCTAACTCGGGGATGTGCGGTCATGGCTACTTCTTCCACTCAGACATGGATGAGTGTCAGGCCTGTAATGAGTGTGATGGAGAGCCCGTATCTTCACCATGCACCTTCACTACAGACACCGTCTGTGCTTATGCTGCTGTTGGCGACAGCACCCTCTCGCTTTCTTGGGCTGGTGATGTGAGTCTGCCAAGTAATAAAGCGCAAATCTTGTCCCAAATGCAGCTTCTGATCCAGGGCCGAGGTGATGCAAGTCTAGTGTCTGCTGAATCTGGATTCCTCGTGCTCCGGCAGCATGGACTGATCTGGCTGGATGAGAATCTCTCAGTGAGTCACGGCTGCAGGAGTTTCATCCAGGTGTGTCTGCGCTTGAACAACACAGATGGTTCCGAAGGTCGTGATATAAGTGGCGTCCGGGTGGAGCAGCGGGATGTTCGGTCGCTGCAGAGTGTCAGCATCAGCGGCGTCGCAGAAGTTGCCCCAGGTCATATGATTTCCCTCTTCCTCCGGAGTGCCAGCCACCACTGCAACCAAACCAGTGAAGGTCTGCAGCTGCACCATCCTTCAGGAGCACACCTCACTCTGCTCTGGCTGTCACACGACACCGGGGCCGTTGCCATGACCGCACAGGCGATGCTGTCCGCACACTACCACACAAACTATCGACCGGTCTTCCGCACCACATCCACCTCTGACCCGTATGTGATGGGTTTGACTCACGATGGCCGTGGGGTGCGTTTTGCAGAGAGTGGCACTGTGCGCTTCGTGTTCCAGCAAGCTTTGTACTCGATGGGGCAGGCGTGCGTCAGTGAAGGTTTTCAAGTGTTGGCGTACCTCAACCAAAATGGAACCGGAATGGAGCTCTGTCGCTCCTTCAAACCAGGCGTCCACTACAGGGACACGTCCATATCTCTGTCTGGAGCAGCTAAAGTTGGACACGGGGACACGCTGGGTTTCGAGATTCTCTCTCCTGCCCAGTGTAATGTTCGCTTTTTTGGCGATGAAACGGGCATCAGCACCCTGAGCTTGGTTTGGGTCCCTGCTGCTATCTCTTCCTTTTTGTCTGCGTCGATGGCCCACACTGGCCTCCCCTCCGGAGCAGTCCGCAACAAGCCGCTGTTCTTCCGTCAGACCAGCCCTCAGGTGCCTCAGATGGGGATGCTGGTGCGAGGTTCTGCAGACCACAGACGAGATTTTGTCTTCAGAGAAAGCGGCACAGCAAACGTAGCGCTCGACCTTAAACTCATTCACTCATGCAGCCTGGTCAAGGTGACTCTTCTGAGGCGAAGTGATCCAGAGGTCTCGGGAGGGAGCAGGGAGGCGGAGGTGGTCCGGCCCGTCCCTCTGGCTCAGCAGGTGGGGGGTCAAATGCCAGACGGCAGCCAATGGGCCAGTGTGAGCCTGCGCTCGTCCTTCCAGGTTCATAATGGAACAACAGTGTTTTTCACCCTGGACTGCGTACGTGGACGGGTGAACCAAATCAGCCACTACACAGGAAGTGGAGTGTCAGTCCTCTGGGTGGCAGAGTAACAAAAGAATAAAAAACTGTTTTTATTTTAGATGGTGTCCAAATATCAAGTCATGGTTGTTTATAACATGGAACACATAATCACCATTAACTAACTGATTATTAGTACTGTATAAATATTTGTTTTATATCGGCTATTTTTTGCCATTATTAAGCTCTTTTTAGTGACTTATGCTGCATGGTGTAATTCTACCACTACCAGCATAACTGTTTACTGCTTATTAATAGTTGTTGCACATGAATTAATGTGCTCAGCACTGACTTCATCAGGTAGTCATACCATCTTACTCTCCATTAATAGCACTAATAGAGAATAATCAGACATTTTTCATTATAATATATTACTTTTTTTTTGGAACAATGATCTAGTTTTAGTGTAGTTATTATTTAGTTTTTGTGTTAGTTTGTAGAATTCCAGTTATTATGAGGAAGGACTTTATTTACAGTAGAACAATGTAGAATGAAAGAATATGTGACATTAACGGTAAACCAAGCATTTTACTTGGAACTTTGGTCAATTTGTGTTTTTGTTGTAGCGTTTATTTTGTATAGTCTTATTTGTATAGTCGTCAACAGAATTCTTTTCATTTTCATTGCTAGTTTGCGTTTTAGTGTCAGTTTCTGTGGTCTACATTACGCTGCTTCCTATGCACACTAACACACCTCAAGACCATAAGTGTAAATGCCGTCCGCCCGACTCCAGATGAAGTCGTCCTAACTCAGATTAATTTCCTGGTTCTAAAATCAGGTCTTTCTTAGGTCAACTTAGGCCACTTTAAAATAGGGAACTTGTGTAGGTTAAAGAGTCAAAATACATAAATCATGAGCACAATCTCTTTTTAGAACAAGGAACATATTCTGAGTTGGCAGCAATTTCTGATACTACTCGTGCAGTATTAACACTGTTGTTTTTTATTGTTGTACATGTCGACTGTATGAAAGGTCCATACTGAGCCTAGGTATCCTGAGATCATATTTTGTATTTTTTTGCTCTTAATAACCAGTAATTTGGTGTCATTTTAGGATAACTGTTACCTAGAAAACGATCATGCAGTGTAAGGCATTGATGAGACTTTGGTAATGACCAATAAACTAAATATCAGCCTATAAGCAACTAGTTAATGGTGAATATGTTTACCTGCCATTTTTACACAAACTAGTTTCATTGTTTCAAGGAATAGTTTGACATTTGTGTTTTTCAAAGTCCCAGTATTGACTCTTATTTAAAGAAACGTAGCCTCATGCTTCATATTTATATTATGTGCCTATTAGTATTGTTTAATGATTACAGATGTTGGCTCCTGTGTCTATGTACGATACAGTTTGATTTGTCTAATGCCCTTCTATCTTAACTGTGTTGTTCTTTTTCTTCTGTCTTTCATTGATGTAATTCAGTTCTTCTTGTGCTGTCAACACAACAGTTCATGGTGCTGGTTTGATTCAGGGCTGGGGTTTTTTTTTTTTTAAAGTGCATGTTTTTCATTTTATCCGCCATTTTGCATTTTGATTCCCCGCTGCATGCTTTGTTTACGGACCGCTTTGTGCACATTAGGGGCTGAAAGAGAGTTTTATCAAAGTACTGCTGTAGTTTTGCTGTCTTGCCACTTCCACGCACTGCCAGTCAAAAGTCTGGACACACCATTTTCAGTGTTTTACTATTATCAACATTGTATGTTAAAGCCAAAGACATCCAAATTGTGGAACAATATGTATGGAATTATGTAACAAAAACGCATAAAAAAAACCCACAGCATGTTTTTTTTTTTTTTTGTTTTAGATGTATTGTCTCATCAGATTCAGATTTGTCTTTTCAAGAGATAATTTGTGCCATTTATTTCTTTCTTAATGTGCTTTAGACCATTGTGTGCAGTGGAAGGTTGGGTCCAGAGTCAGAGCCAAATCCATCAGACACTTTGATAAAACTGGTTGTCATGAGTAACATCCCAGGAAAAACAGAACAAGATGATAAGTTTGTTAGAAAGCCTCAGAAAGTGTACGTTTCTAGCACCTGAAAACATTTAATGATTCTGGCGACTGAACTTGGGGACACATTCGAAGTTGTTGAGAGTTTTTGGATTGATTGACCTTCATTTCTTAAGTAATCTTAAAGTGTCTTTTCTCTTGCCCTAAAGTGTATGTACAGTAACTGTTGTAGCACTAATATGGCCACTGATTCTGTTCCCATCCTCCTCCTGCACAAGACAACTGATGGTCTAAAGCACATTGACAATAAGAAATTGCAAAAATTGAAAACCTGTGAGTTGAAACCCATTCCAGGTGAATCTGATGAGAGAATGTTATGAGCGTGCAAAGCTGTCATCAAAGCTAAATGTGTCTCCTTCAGGCAATTTAAATATAAAACATATTCTGTGTTCTTCAATGTTTTTTGTTGATTATATACAAGTAATCCCTTCCACATTCTCTCCCAGTTTGGATATCACCTGGTGCTCCAACCGTTCATGGTGGACCAATAAAAATGATCGAACAGACGACCTGCCAGTCAACATGGCTTTCAACCTCACAGTTGTCGACGAGTATGTCTGTTCCTGTTCCAGATGTTGAAGGAATTTGAAATGCAGGCTGTCTCTCTTCAGTCCCCCTAAACTAAGCTACAGATGCTACCTATTCACTACCAAGTCCACGAGTGAACACATGAGCTCGTGGACTTGTGAGGTTGTAAGCCATGTTGACGAGCAGGTCACTTGTTAGGCTGTTTGCTAGATTCCCCTCATCGTAGACAGCACCTGTAATGTACAATGTTGAAAATAATGTAAGTAAAGAAATAACACCGAACAAGCAGAGGGGTCCAAACATTTGACTGGTGGTGCCGTTCCTATTCACATAAGCTAAGCTGCAATAAAATGTATATCAGATGTTTTATAGTAAATCCAATAAAATATATTTAACCAGTTGTTTTTCCTTTTTCTCTGTAACGTTAGCTGCATTTTGAAGGTAATAAGCTATTAGTCTTACAATCTTACAGTTCCCAACAGTAAGAATATGTCAAAGAGTTAAATGCTAATTGACCATTAAATCTTTTTTTTACATGAGAGTGATATTCTGTGTGGTTTATCTTAATTTCCCAAAATGCTCATGATCACTGGTCGCTTATCTTGCCTCTAGTCACATCTTGAGCCTTTCCCTTCATGCCACAGTCACAGCTGTAAAGATATATTTTAACTTTTTTACTGTTAGTCAAAGGTGCCAGGTGTTTCCTATTACACATCAAAAGACATAGGTCCTTTATTATGAATTTAAATACTGGAAATGATATTAGTCAGATAGTTAACCCCCTGGTGTCTCTCCTGACTCCCTTTCACTGACGACCCTTTTCATTCCCAGGGTGCTGCACTGTGTTGGCATAAGATCAAAAAAGCATATGTTCCACGAAAACTAGTCAAGCAGTTGATGTTATTGTCTCAGCCTTTGAAGCCATGACCCTCTGGGTTATGGTGTAGTAAAAATTATTCTATAAATCATGACTTTTAAGGGGATTAGTGCCATTAATATACAGGGTTCTGCCTCAAAGGAGTAGTGGGGATCAAAAGGGTGCCGGCAGGACCATTTCCTAATTCCGTCCTCTAATTCTCCCCAGTTCAAGGTTGTTGGACCAGACTGTTTCTATAAATAATGCATGTGCAGCAGAGTTTAAGAATCCATACGGAGACAGCGGAGCAAAGACAACGTCCAGACCTCAGTCGACAAAATGAAGCATATCTCGAGACAAATCGAAACCACTCGGAGGCAGACAGGTGATTGGCTGCTTGAGTTATAGTGGACAGAAGATGAAAAACATGTAAGGAAAAAGGTCAAAAGCCCCACAGTGACCGGAGTGTGGCAGCTTCCACGAGGTGTTACGGTATTACACAGGTGCTTGGATATAAGAGTATACATCGGGCAATGTATACTGTATGTTTTTTTAAATGTTGGAAGAAGAATTAATGATGAAGTAATTGCTTTTACAAATTAGGACGATGGTAAGATGTGATGTGGTCTTGATTTTGGACCCACATTTTCCACTGGTCATTCATTTGAGACAATTTACTGATTTCCAGCTGGCGAATGTATTTTCTTCAAGCTAGTGAACATAAACTGTGTATACTTTGAACTATGAACAAGCTTTTATCTCTGCATACAAATTCAAAATAAAAATATATAAAAATATAATTTAAAAAAATGAAAACAAAAATCCACAAATTGAGCAAAATATTCACTTAATGAGCAAATCTATCCAAACACACAAATGAATAAAAATTATCACAAATTTTTAACAGAATTCAGACAATGAAAAAAGCAAAAGAATCCACAAATACAGATAAAAAACAAATTCGGCAAAAAATCCATAATATGAACAAAATAAAAAAAATAAGATGGAATGAAATAATAATTAAGGTAAACGCAGTTTAACCCAGAATATAATACAAACTAATTGTAACCTCATCTTTCAGTCAAATGTTAAAATATCCACAAAATGAACAAAAGTGACAAAGTAAAATAAATATTAATACCCAAACATGAGCAACATAAATGAACAAAATGAAATAAAATAACTGACACAATGAATGCTAATTAACAAATAATATAATACAAACAAAATGTAGCCTATCATCTTTCAGTCACATGTTCCTACTTATTAGTACCTGAGTCCACAATTCATGCGTACGCACAAAATACCCTCCACATTTGTTTTATACAAACTCTTAAAGACCCAGACAGATGATTTTTTATTTATGTATTTGTTTTTTGGTGTGCCTGATGCCCTCAATACACTCAAGGGATTTAATATCACACCTCTACATTTACTGTATGTGTAAAATCACAGCAGTAGTTTGTGTTGTATGTAAATGACCACTCAGATATTGTTCCACGTTACCTTTTATTGAGTATCCTACCATATTCAGTGACAAAACAAATGAAAAAGGGCCAAATACATTTGAAAAGCCCCTCCTGAGTGGCTCCTGTGACTTTGCCTCATAACATATTATAAGGAGTAAAGTGAGAACTACATCAACAAAAAAGGAAAAGAAGAATAAATGCAAAACTGATGCAAATAATCTATAAAATGAACAAACAAAATTGCAAAAATTACCCAAATAATAAAGTAGCTGAATAAAAATAGTGGGAAAAAATGAACAAAATAGTCAAATAAATGAATATTGTGGCGCTGGGCGGCCATGTGGAGTAAAAACGGCGAGGAGACCGGTGGTTCACACACAAGCACTTTAATGCACAACCCCTCCTCTCAACAGTCTGGCACGAACTGAACTAAAAACCCAACAAT
>JAQQAE010018146.1:0-11270 GCA_029823295.1 Pseudamia nigra
CCCTGTGGGTAGTTAGCATGGTAGCTTGTGTGACACGTTGTGAAATGTCTCTCCACATTGTGCTACTTTGCTGTCGCCACAGTCGCCCCACAAATGAGACACATCCAGGCTCCTTTCACAGCTGTAAAAAAAACCCTTTACTTCCCATTCATCGTGCCATTTTTTTCGGGGGTTCAATCATCTCTTCATTTTTGCTGCACTCAGTAGCTGTTTCCACCATCTCCACAGATGCTTTGTTTTGGTCATGTGCACAATTCTCACTTTTGAACTCTACTAGGTCAGAGTTCATTTATATTAAACAGTTTTTAAAGTGTTTTTTCAATATATTGTCATTTCCAGTTTACATGTAAGTGTGCTTTAAACAAGAATAGTAACCAAAAAAATTATATACAACTCACTGGTAAGTGGTGCTATTTGACCTATTTTTAGAACAGGCCGGCGGGTGACTCATGTGGCCCTTAGGGGCGACATGGTGCCCGCGGGCACCGTGTTGGTGACCTCTGCTTTACATAATAGAACATCGGTTAATCACCTATTGACCCACATTCCTGACATTTAACAGCACACATTAGGACCGACATTGTTTTTTCTCCCCTCCCCCAATACTGTGCGTACCATATTTTCCGCACTATAAGGCGCACCGGATTATAAGGCGCACCCCCCAAAAATGTCATTTTGAATTTTGTTTTGTTTTTATAATCAGGTTCGCCTTATAGTGCGGAAAATACGGTACTTCTTGACATGAAGTTGTCCTCCATTAAACTTGTCACCTTAAGGGAGATTCTGTTGAGAAACACTGACAAACACATTCAGTCTGGCTCCACCCTGGTTGCTTTTTGCTCTATATATCGTAATTACTTTTCCACATGAATGGAGATCAGTTAATTAATATTTTCTACATGATGAGAAATTGGCATATGAATCCATATGCCCATGTAGCAGATTCTAATTAGTGAATGACTGCATGAGCCTTGTAAATGACTCACATAATCTGACCAATCACCACCCCCCCACACACACACATATACAGTACATAGACACACACACGTTCTGTCTAGTTTCCTAACAGACGGCTTGACTGTAGTTGTGATTCTGTACTTACTCTAGCAATATAACTCTGATCAGCAATACTTAATGATGTTTTACTACATCAATAAGCTTATAAGATTTGCGATATGCTTTAGCTCCCTGACCAAGCCACAGAAGAAGGCATCCCTATGAAAAAGCTGCTCAGTGATGATGAAGCAAAAAAATGTTTTTCTTATTTCTGTGTTCTTTCTGTGTTATGCAGCCCACTGCACATGCATATTAGTGGTTCCTCGTGATTTCTTGTTTGTTCAATGGCTGTGACTGTGCCCTGCGAGTATCTTAACAGATTTTAAGACCAATTTTTTGGTCATTTTATAACATTTCAAATCTCCATGTTATAAAAGCTGATCATGTAAGAGTTATTTCTGACATTTTTTGCAGCTGTAGGTGTCCTGTCAGCAGTTTTATAGTCATCTCTTTTATCATGGTGGTCTATGGAAAAAATGGTTGCTGGGCTGAAGTGTAGTATCATTGAATGGTCACTGGGGGAATCACCTTCAAATTTTAGCAGTAGTCTGGTTTCCGGTTCTTAAGATACTTCCATGCCGCTGACATACTACAGCTGTGTCTCAATTCAAGGGCTGCAGCCGACATGGGCTGCGAAGGCTGGTCTGTGAAGGCTACACCTAATGGTCACTAAATGGGACAGTCCAACCCACACAGGCTCATCAATTTGTGTAAATTAGCACAGCTGTTCTTACCCTTGATTAATGACGTACACAACTGTCGCTGACCAGCTGCTGCTTAGAGGTTAAGGATTTTTCCCTCACGTTTGTGGTTATTTTGCGTTTTAATTTAATTCATGAATTGAAAATGCTAAATCTTATTTAATTGTGTATTTCTCATAGCTCCTCGATTTGGCAGTTCTCCTGTCAGCCATGCGTGCAATGCAATGCAATATGAGATATGGTGGGCCTTAAAGGATCCATCAGTTGTAGCTGGCTGACGAAGGCTGCATTTGTCGGCCGCATTTGAAGGAGTTGTGGAAATGGGACAGCCTTCACACTCAGCTGACATCAACGGCCGACACATGCAGCCCTTGAACTGGGACACAGCATACGCATCCCTTGCTCTGCTTTCATTTCTCCAAATATGGTCATGTCATCCAGGAAGTGGCAAACTGATTTGCCTAAAAAATGCAATTCAGAAACCAATGGGTGACATAACAGTTACTCTGTCTGCTCATGAATACAGTTTGGACACATTTTGCTTTAGTGGTTTTTATTTATTTTTATCATTGAATTGACTGACCATGTACAGTAGTTTTAGTACCGGTAGCACTAATAAGTCAGTTCCTCTGCACAAGACAACTGATGGTCTAAAGCAAAAGAAAAGGCTGTGATTTGAAAACCATACACTGCATTCCGCTATGTGTACAAAATAAGTCTGGGACATTGTCTCTTGTACAAATTGCAATGTATTGATGTGAAACTATGGGTCAAGAACACCATATGTATGAGTGTGTTGTGTTCTTGGCGCCAGACTAGCCAGCCGCTTTGAGTCAGAATGTAAACACTTAAAAGTGAGTGGGTTGCATCATAAAAGTCAAAAGGTTTTTCCACCAAAGGAATAATGAACCACTCGGTGTGCGAGACGGAGGAACATGCATTTGACTGGTCTTAACACTTACTATACTTACGACAATCCCCTGCTGTGAGAGTGGCAGATACTGTACATACAGGAAGTAATTACACAGAAAGGGAAAAAAAATCCCAATTTAAATCCAGTTTAATTAGTTTTATCCTTTTTATGGATCTGAAATACATTCCACAGGTTGACACTGGATGAGAATCTTTTTATTCACCTCATTTGCGAGCAACAGTATAGTCAGGCTTTCAATCCACATGTAAGATCTTGGATCATTCAGCAGAGCTTTGGCTCCCCCTAAAGGATGAACAGTGAAAATGTGAGTGAATTCAGAAAAAGAAACAATACACTGATTTTTTTTTTTTTTTTTTTGCTGTCTCAAGCATTTTCTTTTGCAAAATGTGAAGCTTAAAAAGAAAATTCATTGTAGTTGCTTGAAATAATGCAAATATTACTCATGAATATACTCTACGGTAGTGCTAATAATCATATGGCATGGGTGAATTTGGATTTAACAAAGCTGTATCTAAATATGCTCATGTCAAATATAGGTCAGTGATTAGGAGTCTACTGAGTACAAGCCTCTTATTGCTCTTCTGTCATATAGGACAAGTGCATCCTCTGTTTGCACTGTTTCAGCTAAATATTTACTTTGTGTATCTCTTGTTCAACTGACACCACACATTTGCAGTGTGTGTTCTTGGTCTGTGGTGTTTGTGCGTGTGGTTTTCAGTGGCTCATGTGTGTGCGTGTGTGCGTTCAGGCTTCATAAACCCGCCAGCACCCCGGGGAGCGACAGTGGAACTCGGGGAGTCGTGATGTGACAGTTGTCATGGAAACGCATCCTCTGCTTCCAGTGTTCTTCTGTCTCCAAGTAGAGGAGGCTGTTAGCGCAAAAGGCAATTTAGTGGGCAATTTAAACCATCATGATCCACAACAGGAAAGGAAGGGAGAGAACAGGTGGATTGTAAAGGGTTAAATTACTGTTTTTACAAAAGAAAAACAAAAACACCTTAAGACCATGGTGAGCAGAGGGTCGTGGGTGGTGGTGGGCAAGCCTTGGGTACTGTGGGCTCGTACCTGCAGCCCCAACCCTGGTGTAATAGGTAGGTGGCGCAATTCAAGATATTAGACTTATTTATTTATCCCCCTCCCACGTTTATTGATTTTTTTTTTAGCTATTTCCTGTTAATATTCAATGTACTTTTACCTACAGCACTCTTTATTATACACAGCAAATTCAGAGAGATTAAAAATCAAGAGTTAAGTAAAACAGTGTGAAAGCGTTGATGTCTGAAGTTCATTATCTGTCTCAAACTCAAGCTTGTGTTTGTAGCGTCTCCTTCACAATGTCAAATTCTGGTGTTAGAGAGAACTAGGCCAACTCATTTTTATTTTTCTTGTTTATTACATTCATAGTAAAATTAAAAAAAAAGAAAAATTCTGCCTCTTTAACAAAACATCTGTGTGCTTATAGTGGTAATCTAAACAGAATTTTTAAATAAAATCTCTTAATACAATATCTGTCAACTCACACTGCTGCAAATCATCATTTACAGTTCAGCAACATTCAAGGATGCGTTACATTTAATGTCATCTACAGACCACCAAGTTAATTCTCTGTTTCATAACTCCTTAATACGCTGCATTTTATGAATTTAAAAGGTTCTCTCTGAACCAGATTATTTCCTTTGTTAAGATTGTTCCATAAATTGACTCCTTTTGCTGAAATACAACGCTCCATCACTTTGGTTCTGATTCTGTGTTTTTAAAGACGTTTGTTCTTTTTAGGATGTAGTAACTTACTCCTTTTCTTTACATTTCATAATAATGTTTTTCTTTACTTTGCTAACTTATATTTTTCTGTTGGACTTTGCAGAAACAACAATTATTAATTTATCTTACATACTGTATTTATGCTGAACTTTGTTTGTTGAAGCTTGTCAATTCAATTCGTATAATCATAGTCACTGTTTATCTCTAGGTCTGTCACAATTTGAGGCTGAGACCTCATGATTATACAGCTTGCATTCACATCTATGGCATACAATTAACCTAGTACATGTTTTTGGTTGTGGGAGGAAGCTGGAGTACGCGTGCTACCCACTGCACCACCGTGTCACCCTTGTTAATGTTTACTTGTTTGAATTGTAACATTATGCCCATGATTTCATCAAGTGTACATTTTTATTCCTTGTGAATGTAAGGTGTGGGTGCTCAGCTGTTTTCTGCCTTGTTTTTGTATTTGCAAGAGACATTTGTATGACATCGTCAGCATTAAAGGCTCGTTGAGGAAACTGCAACGCCAGTCGAAAGAAACCGCTCCACAATGAGACACAGTGATGCTAAAAGGAGGTTCCACAGTGTCCAGGTCAATCGGTGCAAGAATGTTATGGATGTGACTCTCAGGTTTACATTTTATATTATTGGTGCTACTACTGGTAAACAAAAAAATTACTTAAAGATCTATAACATATCAACTTTTATTTTATTATAAGTGGTGCTATCATGTTTCAATACTGCTGCTTTAAAAAAAATGCAATAACTTCTATCTGAACCAATTTTCCCAAAACTTGCCGCAATTATTGGCCATGATCTCCATCCTGCCAACTTTTAGGATAAGTGGAACTACTTATTTTATGTAGTGGGTGCTAATGCTGGTAAAGAAAAAAGGCATTAACTTGTAAATGGCTGAAGTCATTTGCTTGACCCTCACCATGTTTATTGATGACTTAAGGATCTAGATTTTGTAAATATCTGGGATTGCAGCGCTGTTAATTTTCGACTACCCACTCTGTGCTGCAGCCTGAGCTCATTGCACAGCATTTTCTTTTTTTTGTTTAATCGATCCTCTGAAGTCTGCGGTTTCCTAATAGAATTGATTAGTCAGTAGTGATTCAGAAAGTGATGCCTTGGGACATTTGGACGTGCCATCTCCAACTTTCTTGTATAAAACAATTCTGATAATTTGACAGAGCGAGTGTGAAAGTAGATGTGAACAAGGAGGTGAAAACATAAACATGACCTTTATTGTGTGGTGATATGAGCAGAGAGGCAGTAACTGTGTTAGATCCAATGTAACGGGTTCCATGTACCTTTTTTCACATCATACCAAATAAGACGCACACACTGTTGTTGTTCAGCATTTGTTATTAGAAAACACTTGACATCTTTAAATCATCCAATAAAAAGGTCACTGACTCCAGGTCCACTGCTTTCCTTAAAAAAAAAAAAAGATATACAATAGTACCAAAAGAAAATTAGAAAAAATAAGCATCTTTTTACACAGCAGTCTTTCAAAGCTTCATGGGGAGAGATCAAGAAAGAAGCACAACTAAGGGCACTGCATTTACACATTCACATGGAGATCCAACCTTTAAGGTGATTCAGCACATGATCAAATATCAAAATACAAGAGGACAAACACAGTAACAGACATTAAAGACAAGCAAAGTCAGGGTAGCAGGAGGAGAGCCAGGGCAGCATCTTTTGATTTCACTGGATCTCCTGTTATCATCACACTGTGGCTAAAAAAAATAAATTCTGTAATTTTTTTAATAAATTATTTGCATAAATAAGGTGATAAAACAGAAAGAGTTGTTAGGCAAAGCTGCTTTGGCACATTTGTGGACTTACAGTACAATGATAATAGGTCCAAATATCAGAGCTACTGTGTTCTAGTCTGTGCCAATTGTGCATTGTTGTTTGCAGCTCTGACAAATCCCTCCCATTGGGTTAATGTGTATGGTTCTTGGTGCTTTGTCTGTTAAAGTGCAGCTATGCAGATTCTATGGAGGGAAGCAACAAAGCTCTTACTAAGAAACTCTGACAAGCAGAGCAATCAAACCAATGTAGATCTGTTTTAACAGATCACACAGACCGTGGTTTAATGATGCAAGCGAATATCTGCTTACAAATGTTTACATGTCCATCTGGCTTTAAAAACACACACGCTTTTGTGTTTAACCTCTGCCAAGAAGTGTCATGGTTTTGGCAGTGTTTGCCTGTTTGGGAGCAATGGTGGCCTAGAGGCTAGAGAAGTAAGCCTGTGACTGGAGGGTCACTGGTTCAAATCCCTGGAAGCAGATCGTCTGTCCCCACCTTCACCACTGACTGTTCACCCCCAAATGCTCCCTGGCCCCTGCACAGATGTGTTAAATGTGCAGGAAAAATTTCATGTGTATGCGTGACAAATAAAGGTGATTTAACTTGTTTGCATGTTAAATCATATAATAAAGAAATTGCTGTCTCGTAGAACTGATTGGCTCTACTAGAAGGTCATCTTACTTTTAAACTTTGATCAAAGTACACAGTTTGGAAGAATCACCTTCTGTGTGTGGGGGTTACATTGTAGTCCTTCTTCTAGGTGAAGAGTTAAGGTCAAGAAATTCCCCCCATTTGCATGAATTAAGGCGTTTATACACAATAGGTATGACAAAAAAATATTTGTGCAAAACAATTCACACCAGGGGTGATGTGAAGTTTGCAACAGTTTTACGCTTTCACAATAAAATACTCCTTTTCAATATGAGCCAAAACTTTGGACACACCTTCTCTTTCACGCTCTTTTGTACATTTTTATTATTTTTATCTTTATACATTAAAGGTGCACTTCAATGTTGGCCAAGTACCTACTAGCTGATGGTTCGTGGCAGACCGATATAAATGAAAGTGTTAAACAACCCAGGACACGTTTTATAGTCTAAACGTCCTAAGTAGCCACATTTAGTTTTGATGACATTCTCTCATCAGATTCTTAAGGTCGTCACCTGAAAAGACGTTCAAATCACCGGTGAGTTCATTTGTGCCGTTTTTTGGCTTCTTAATGTGCTTTAGACCATCAGTTGTCTTGCACAGATGAAGGGTGAGTCAATAGCCCTGTTAGTGCTACTACAACTACTGTACAAATCCATATTGTGGCAGGAAACAGTTAAGAGAAAAGACAGTCCCTCATTACTTTCAGAAATAAAGGTCAGTCAATCCAAAACACCTCTTGATCCTCTGAGAGCCACCTTCATCATGGAGCTTGATGGTTTTTGGGGACTGCATAAGGCACAAATTCACTTAATTGTGAACTAATAATCATTCCTTGTGAACCTGATGAGACAATGCAAAGCTGTCACCAATGCTAAAAGCAACTACTTTGGACAATCTAAAACAGCTATTCCCAAACACTGGGTCAGGACCCACAGGTGGGTCACGGGAGAATTTATTTGGGTCACAAGCAAACATTTCAAGCCAACAAGAACCATGTTTTTGATACTGAATATTTTTAATGTTTCTGATTATTGTGATTATAGTACTACTGACAATGAACGAGAGCCCATTACCTTTGCCTAACTTAGGCTTGCTCGTGGAGGTTCGGTTGGGTTTGCTCTCCATATAGTCTTCCAGTTTTGGCCTAGAGATGATCTTGGATTATACTGTACCCGCCATGATACAAATGCAATTGAAATGAATTGGAAAAAATAATATAAATAAAACGAGCCTGTTCTCTCTTCTTTAGCCTTCTTCTCTTTAAAATGGATACTGTAGATAATAATGTAAGTTTTGTAGTATTATGAAGTAGCAGTTAAAATGGTCTAGAACATTGATTTCTGCACAAATTCATTCTCATGATTTATAGTTTAGTGATTTGGGTCATAATAGTTGTTATTTTTAAAAAATTGGGTTCCTGGAAAAAAATAGTAATTTGGGAATCTAAAATATATAACATGTTTTTGGTTTAGTACATAAAAGGGGTATCTATGTGTTTGACTGGTAGTATGTATTTGCAGCTCATTGGACAAAAATACAGCAGCGATAGATTCAACATCACATGGAGCCTCATGCACAGCCTAAAGCTAAGTTGCACCAGTGCCTCCCACTGCTTTTGGGTCTGTGTCCAGAGTCCAGTCCAAAGTGGATCTGATTCATATGACATTCACATTACACAATCTCCTCACTGTCCTCATAATTATGGTGATGTATTGTCCTTAAGCATCTTTGTCTTTTTCATATATGACCAATTCACGCATATGATTGGATGATGAAAAACTTCGACAAACTGACCTGAATAAATATAACGGTGCTATTTTACCACATTGTATTTGAATTCTATAAGATAATTAACCGCACATAAAAATGCCCCCAGGCTGTAAAGACCTTCAGTGTAAGTAACCAAACAGCTCCATCTGGTGTCTATTAGAGGAAGATTGAGCTTCCATGGTGGAGGTTTGCACTCTGTGAGAGTTGTTTAGTCCAAAATAGATTAGCGCTGTTGGATTATGACCAATCAAATCGGAGTCACATTGATGCTTGAAGTCACTCTTGGCCTAAAATGTGTTGTATTATGAAAATGATTTGGCATCACTACTAACCTGGTGATCATGCACAGGGTGGTTTTCAACTGGTCACAACAGCAGGTTATAACCCACTGTTGTCTAATTCAATCCAGGCAAACATATTGTCCATATGAATTTGTAAACATATAAAATCAGTACATTTTGAACACTGCATTCCAATTATCAGAACAAAAAATTAAGAAAACAAACAAAATATCCACAACACAAAAAAGATGACAATCAAGAAAAATAAGCAATCTAATCCCCAAAATGAATACAAATTCAATTCAGTTCTATTTGTATAGTGCCAATAATAATCATTGATTATCTCTAGGCCCTTCACAATTTGAGGTTGAGACCTCATGACTATACAGACAGACATACAAGTATTTGCATTCACAACAATTTAGAGTAACCAGTTAACCTAGCACATGTTTTTGATTGTGGGAGTACCTGGAGAGAACCCACGCAGACACGGGGAGAACATGCAAACTCCACACAGAAAGGCCCCACCACCTGGTGTTGGGATTGAACCCAGGACCTTCTAGCTGTGAGGCATGAATGCTACCCACTGTTGCCCTGTCACCCAAATGAACAAAAATGAATAAAAATGGGCAAAATAAGCAAGAAAATATAGAGAAATGAAGCAAAACAACAAATGAAATAATTGGGGAACCAAATAAATAAAAAGGGCCAAAATATACAATAAAAATAGCACAGAGAATAAAAGAAAAACAGAAAATAAGCAACAAAATTAACAAAAATGGACCAGAGTAATCCATAAAATGAGCATAAAAACAAAATAATCCAGAAAATGAAAAAAGTAGTAAAACAATAAAATGAATGAAAACAAAGTGATGCCAAATGCATCGGAATCCATCCCTCAGTCAAATGCATGTGTTCCCGTGACAACAGATAAAACACCAAAATAAAAGTAAACATCCCATAAAAAGCGATAAAATAATTAGTGTGTATTGTTTTAACCATACACTTTGTGACTGACGCAGAACAAGCTAGTGACCCACTTTTGGGTCCCAAACCCCCATTTGAGAATCACCTATGCATCAGACCATGGCTTCATCTGTGGGTAGGAAACTGTAGCAGTGTGTAACTATGACTGTGTTGCCTAGTGATGGGGAAAAACAGTAGGAGCACATGTATAAACTAAATGCTTTTTTACTACATCATAAAGGTTGAATATACATGGCATATGATATTCACCAAATACAGTGCTGTGAAAAAGTATTTGGCAGGTTCTATTTAAGAGATTTCTTGCTCCCTCAGGTCTGGCAGTAATCAGACCTGGTTATGGCTAATGAAACTGAACCCATATGAGGGACAAATACATTTTCACATAGTGCCAGGTCGGTTCAAATAGTTTTTTTCCCCCTATGCCCCGTCACACTAGAGGTGGAATGAGCTGCAGTGCAGTCGGAATAAAACCTCTTTGTACAGTATATTCCTGGATATTCAGAGTGCATTCTAAAAATTCTGAATGTAATCTGAGTGCATTCCAAGTACGTAATTGGATGCTTTGCCTGAATGCTTTGCTCATGCTTAAAACTATCGAAGCGCATTCAAAGTGGAGAATTATCGAACAGCATTCAACGTGTAATCTAACTGTACTATGACTACATTCTAAACATTCTTACAGCATTCCAACAGCATTCAAAACCCTCTGGTCGCATTCAAGGGACAAGTGAAATGGTAAGCAACTTCAAATCCTGCCAGAATATCCTGGAAGCGCCTTGAATGAGCCGGAATGCCCCTACTGCCCAGCAATCAGACGGCACTCATACAGCATTCAAAGTGCATTCTAAACATTCTGACCGCATTCCAACACCATCTCGACATTCCGACTGTGTTCCAACTACATTTGAGCTGCATTCCAGAGCTAATACACCTGAAATGTGTAAGAATAATTTGAGGCGGGTTAGAAGTATTCCAGCGGCATTCTTACAAATTCCTGAATTTTGCACAATTTTCTTCAGTCCCCCTAGTTCTGCTTTATTCCTGCTGTTTCAAAATAAGTGACAGGGGCTTAAATATATTAAATATTAATCTTAACCTGCTAATTTTAAAATAATTTCGATCATCTGAAACACTGAAGTGTGGCAAATGTGGGAAACTTTTTCAGAGCACTATAGATGTTTTGTTGCCTTTTGAAGGTAAAAATGCCCTAAAATCTTTGTGATGTCATATGGTTTGTCTGTGGTTAATGTGGAGATCTGTGACGCTGTGTTTTCCGATCATTTGCCTGTGATATTTGAC
>JAQQAE010018147.1:0-11270 GCA_029823295.1 Pseudamia nigra
ACGAGGATTAAGGGGTAGAAAATGGATGGATGGATAGTTACAGGTTTTCAAATCAACGAAATGACAAGGGTGCCCAAATTTATGCATCTGTCTAATTTTGTTTAGATGCATATTGCACATATTCTGGCCATCCAACAATGACATCTCACTGCTGAAATATTACTATGTCCATCAGTTATTTGATGTATCAAAATGAAATTGCTGACCCAAACACCTACTTATTTATAAATGAAAATAATACAAATTGTCAGGGGACCTAAACTTTTTCATACCACTGTATATTACATTTTGAAAGTAACTTGCCCTACACTGATTTGTTCAGGCTTTACAATATAGCTGTGTAGAGAGTGTATAGGCATAAACAATGCCAATCTACATATTTTGTTTGGCTATTCCGTAAAATCATTACTTAAAGAGATGGCTGTAAAGGTGCTATAAAGATGTTACAACTCACTCCACCATCAACGATTATTTTACTACTATAACTACTACAGCTGCACTGAGATGATGCATTATTAGCAACTAAACTATAGTCTTGGCCAGAAAATATATTTTACCTGCAGAAAATAATTTTTTCTATATAGACTCATTTATGTCCATTCACAGCCGTGGTTTGATTCCAGCTTTCCCCTGCAACATGCAAACTTGATTTCTCACAATATATGAATTTAACTTAATATGTGAACTGTCTACATGACTTTAACTGCAGAAGTCAACGCCGTCATATTGTCTTGTTCTTCTAGGCTATCTCTAGACATAAGAGGCAGACCACTAAACCCATATGACCACAACAACAGAACCACAAAACCAAAACAACAGCCCAACAAGGAAGACACTCAGCATGTGTCAGTTTGAATGTAATGCACTGATAAAACCCTTGAGCAACTCATTGCTGATTTAAAGAAGTCATTTCCAAGCTTTGGTAGATTGGAAGGAGTGTTTGTCACACTCATGTATTTTTAGTCTTAACATGCTGTTATTGCTCAGGTTTTACACCATGCAATTTGTGAACTTTGTTACATTTCCTTGCATATAATGTTATGCGCTATCACAACCTTTTGTCATAACAGAAACAGACTAGTACAGCAGCATTTGCATTGATGCTTCGAATATCCCTTCACTACTCTTTCATCTATGGGCAAGTGGAGAAAACAAGAGTATCAGTGTGTTTACAGATTGTCATAACATAAGCGATTAAAACACCAAGAGGAAGTGATGTTCACATATTTGCTTTTTAGCTGCAGGAAGATAGTTTTTCCACGTAGCACACTCCTCACAGTGACCTTTGTGTTACAGTACTCCGATACACATTTCAAACCAAATGAAGCATCCTGTTTCTGCGAGTTCAATTATTGCAGAGCAAAAGGAATCTTCTCACGTTATTTCAGTCATTTATTTTTTTCTGTTTGCATGAGATACGCTTTGACCAAAATTGTATAAGGAAATTTACTGTTAACATCTAACAAAACACATTCATTCTCATTGCTTTCATCCTAACATCTTCATCAGTTTGAGAATGCTTTGGTGGAAGCTCAGTTCAGGCAATTTCTGCTTATCATTGTTTATGGCCATTCAAGCTTTTTTATTGCATTACCAATTCATTATTTTATTTTCTTGATTTTTTTGCTAAATATTTAGTTTTATTTTATTTTATCTTGTCATTGTTAACTTATATCCATATTTTGCTGATTTTTTAAGTCAATTTATCATTTTTTGATGTAACATTATCAAAGTTAATGTGCAAAATAAAACTGTCAGTCTTTATTAATAAAATTTTATCTTCTATATGCATGTCCAAAATACACTAAAATGCTTGTCGTACATTATATAGATTAATTTTAGTAATATTAATGCTATGGCAACCTATGTTTTTTCCTAAGATTGGGAACCAATGAGATTCAACATCTGCTTGTAGCAACTTGAATTTCACAAGTTTGGGAAACAGTGGTGTAATGGATTAGTTTTTGTTTAAAATTATAATTTTACCTTTTCATTGTTGTTTACTTCCACTTGATTATTCGTCTGAAGGTAGGTATTGGTCACTGGAGGGGGCAAGGACAAAATAACCAAGAAAATGAGTAAAATTGAACTAAATAGTTAAGAAATTGAGCAAAAATGAACAAAAATGAGGAAGAAATTAAGAAAAATAACAAAATTGGGAAAAACGAACAAAGGTAAAATGAACAAAAATAGAAAAAATAATCAGCAAAATATTCAAGAAAATGAACAAAATAAACAAGTGAATTACATTAAATAAGCAACATAATGAACTTAAAATGAATAAAGTGATTGAGGAAATAAAGAATGAAATGAATGAAACATCCACCGTGAACTAAAATGAAAATTCATACTAAACTGACAAAATAGCTACATTTTATACTGTATGATAAATTAATCCACATATAACATTTTAAAGTATTCTAAGCTTAAATGTAAAAAGACCTGAATCAAAATAAAAAAAAACTTCTACAAAATCACCATAAATTAACAAAATAATCAAGAAAAATAAAAGAAATTAAATTAATCCAACATTGAAAAAAGGTATGTAACATATAAAGTGTTTTATTGAAGGAGGCAAATGTGGTCACCTCCGTCACTGAAGTCAAGGCAAATCAGAAAATATGCACGTACATGTAGTAGTAATCTTTTGTATTTTAATTTGTGTGAAATTTACAGTGAACATGTGAGCAGCACGTCAGTGCTTGTTTGCTACAGTACAATGACGTGACTGTAAATCTATGTGTAGACTATGACACCTTTAGAGTAAGTGCCATACTTTATATCGAGACAAAATAAGCATCTTTTTAAGTCATTTAATTCACTTCACATCACATATGTTATTGTGGAACTCTAGGACCACCTCAGATTTTCATGTGTACAATCTGACAAATAAATGTCTGATACTGTAAGTAGAACATGAATGCAGTCTGTACAGGATAACACAAGACACTGAGGCAGAGAGTGTGGTTTGTCAGCTTTGACGTAAATGTAAGGCAGTGTTCATTGTCAGTCAGTGGAGCTCGGCTGCACCATTTTGTTGCCGCTGATGAACAACGACTGGTGGTAGCGGTGGCGAGAGGCAAAGTCAGCGTTTTCCTCTGTCAGCTGCTTGGTTTTCATCCCAACCCCCGACAGGGAGGGCGTCACGACGATCTCATCCTGAGCAGACCCCTTCCTCCTGAAAAGTGATAATGACAGTGTTAAATTACCAGAAGTCTTAAGTTATTTTTGAATTTGTAGCCACAGTTCTTAAAGTGCCCATGACATGCTTTTCCTTTTTTGTGACTTATTTACCATGTTACAATGGTGAATTCTCATTGTAAACATGTCAGAAAGTGCAAAAAAAAAACAAAAACAGTCTCCTTTGGAGAAACAACTTGCATTTCACAAGACTCGCAATCTCTCCAATGTAACAGTTTTTCCAACTAGGCCAAGTATGACATTACAGTGTGCCAGACTTCCTTAGATTGTCACTCACTGCAGTAATGGCTAAGGGCTAGGCTAACATTAGCCTCCAGAGGAATGCAAACAATGACAGCCACAAACGCAGCAGGTGATAGTCAAAGTCTCAAGATGAGGGGAGCAGTATCTGTCAGCAACTTGGCTCTGTAAGCACCATTCGTTAACATAAGTAGTGCAGTCCACTTCTTTTGCCCTTACCAGACTGATAGTTGCAAAGTTGTCAGTTGCCATACACAACTCTTTTTGTTGCCAATTGTGGGTGTAACGGATCAAATACCACACTGCTCGGCAACCCGAGCAGGACATCTCTGTTTGGCGCTGAGCTACGCTCTGCTACTGGAGTGGGGAACGACTCGGCGACTATGATCACACGGCCATGGTACCAAGTAACCCCACAAATAATAGTAATGGTAACATTTGTACACTGTTAATTTGATTCTTGGAAGAGTGCTCAGAAACTTCAAGTAACACAAGCTTGCATTTAAGATTAGCCCCCGTCAACCTTCTGTTGGTAACAAAGAGAAGCAATGAAGCTACTTACAGTAGCTAAACTCCTCCCCATGCTCTGGAAACTTCAAATAAGGCCCAGACATCTCAAGAAGAGGGCTCCCTGCTTGTATTCTCCTGTTTTTTTGTTTTGAAATATTTATAGATTATATTGCATTATGATGGGTGCAAGCTAATCTAGAGGTATGCAAGGTTATAATGAAATTGCTTCAAATGAACATGCCATGGGCACTTTAACTCACATTCTTATTGTAACAAAAAGTACAGTACCAATGTAATTCACCTGAAATCTCTTTAGCTACACTCATTCTCAAAAATTTGCCAGATGAGACACTTTAAAAACAATAACGTCTCACAATACCTGCCAATGCTTTCCAGCGTGGATTTTAGCCATTTGAAAAAGCTGAAACGAGTAGCAATACCTGAAAAAACAAAAAAGGTCAAAAGTGAACTGAATTATCCCTGAGGGAGAATCCTTTGGGCAGCAAGCAATGACAATACACAAAACAAAGTACTTAACATACAAACATACAACAGCTCCACAAGTACATCAGATGCTAAAGTCACATGACACAAGAGCTGACCGTATTTGACAAAAAAAGAGTTCTTAAATCTATTTGATTTGCATCTAGGCAGGACATATCTACAGCCTGATGGCAACAATTGGTACTCCCTGTACTGTCAGAAAGGATGGCCTTTGGTTTCTTGGTGGCCCTGAAGCTGCAGAGTGGCAAGTTTATTGAGATTAGTCCCTGCAATTTTAGAACACAGTCATTTTCTTATCTTTCAGAGATAGTGATTCATATCAGCAAATAAAAGCTAAAGGTTAAACAAGAATAAAAACAGGGCTGACCTTAAAACACCTCAGTTTACTCTGTGACAGCATCAATTTAAGGCCATTTCCTAAAATCAATGATCATTTCTTTTGTTTTACTTATACAGGTTGATTGATTCAGTACTAAAAACAGGCTAAACAGGCTAAAGTATCAAGTGTAATATCTCAAGATACAACAGTGCACAAGTGGGTATTATCAGACTGGGACTGACATTACACTGACCATCTGTGGAACAACTGACAAACACTTGCAGAGTTTGTGGCCAGAAATGCCATAAGTGCAAGTGCTAAGGCCCACTGTAATGTGGTGTATGTATTACACAGATGCACGGCGTCTCATCCAGCTACTCCAGACGTCCTAATCCACAACAGCTGCCAGGCATAGAGACAGCAAGTGAAACTCCTCCCCAGCAGTGTGCATAGGTCAAGTGCTGACCATAGGATTTAAATAGAGAATATAAGGTTGAATTCAAGCAGATCATTTATTCAGTTTTTGTAATGACCTCCATAATGTTCTAAAAAGGTCTTTAATCACGAAAAAGTAATACAAATGGTATGAGAAGAAAAAAATACAGAAGAGATTTCTGTTGGATAGTTACTGCAGTGATAGGTCATTTAACCAATGAGTAGCTTTTCATTCCTTGTTTCTTGTTGATGATAATGCCAGGATTTATGAGGCGCAAATAGTTACAGAGTGGTTCAGGGAGCGTGAGACATTTCCACACATGGATTGGTCTCCACCAGTTAACATTTGATAATCTTTGGGATGTGAGAAGACTATATGAATTGCTTGACACGAGCATGGTGAAAAATCAAGGCAACTTTGGATGGAAAAATGTGTTGTGGCATTGAATGCGCTTACTGGAGTGATACCATAGCATATGTGTGCTGAAATCAAAGCTAAACATGTCCAGCAAAAATTGGCTTGTTATATATTTTTGGAGGGCAGGCAGAGTATGTTAGTGGAATAAAATCTATTTCAATATAAAATGTGTCAAGTATGAAATGCTAACCAGGCAGAACTCAGGGCTATTTTGTAATCAGACAGGCTTTCTACCTTGACCGATGGTGTTCTCGTACTGAAGATTGGTCTCTGTCTAGAGAGTGGCTTCAATTCCATTTTTAAAAAAAAACATTTTGGTTTTATCTTGGTCTCTGATGTGTACGAAAGATTTGAATTTAAAGACAGTCTGTAGGTTATCAGTAAATTCCTGGTGATTTTTCTAATTTCTAATATTTAAACATCATTGCATTGGTTTGAAAAACATATCCAGGCTGGCCATAACAATTAAGACAAATTCTATTTTACTAGAAACACAGAACCGACAACAGCTAATGGGTTGAAAGTAAGAAAGCAGTATGATTACAGTGTTTACTATGAACGGCTATAAAAAAATGCAGATTGTCTAAAGGTCATTTACTGTCCGTTTTTTTTTCAATGTAGTCACCATGAATTCTGTTAAGTCTCTAACATGAAATTCACTCACCAGTGGGTAGTCCAGGACTTGCTTTTCCAATGTAGAAGAAAAGCAGCAGTGCTACTATGATGTTTGCTAAGGCATAAACCCACTGAATAACAAACATAATCAATATGGAGCTCAGTGCCTGAAAGAAAAAAACACAGTGAACATCTACCAATACAACACAAATTAAATACTTCATGGCCTGGAATATGTGTAACTTACGCCAATTAGAGAGACCCAGTGGTTGCAGAATCTTCTGTAAACCGAATCTTTAATGGGTTTGATTTCAAAGCTCTCATGCTCCACTTTACCTCCAGCACCTGAGAGATTAAAAAATGTCAGATTACTGCCAACTGTTAAAAACAGCTCAACCAATCCTCTGTAATCCTATCTTGTCTCATTGGTGAAACTAATAGATCACCTGTGAGATTCTGGCCTGGGTCCTGCGCAGCATCACATATTTTTGGTGTTATTCCTGGTTCTCCATGTTCCTTTTGCACCACTGCTTCTTCTTGTGATAGAGGTGAACCACTCTCTCTTTCACTTTCATCTAAAAACATATTGCTATTCAGGTCTAGCCCAAAGCTGTCCATCAGCATCTGCTTCGCATTAACACTCATTCTCCTGCTTCTACAGGAGCTGCCAAACTCTTGTGTAGAAGCTTTGTCAGACCCCGTGTTTCCATTTGAAACAGGGGGAAAGATCTGGTCCATGTCTTTGGTGAACTCCAACAGAGTGCCTTTAACCTGTGGACTCTCACCTCCGCCTCCATAGTTTGGAGGAGGAGCTTCAATCAGAGGCCTGGAGCTTTGCCTAGTCATCCTACGCTGGTTTCTTTTGGCCAGGACAAGAGCATCCATCTTCTCTTTCGTTTGCAGCTGGAAGGTTTTTACCACACTGAAATAGGAATAGTCAATGAAACTGTAGGTGAGCATGAAGTTGATGGTGACGATAGGGGCCAGTACATTGACTTGGCCGATGAAAATGAAAGCCATGGTCAGCAGGCTGGTCAGACAAATTGCTGCCACAGGGGTCTTGTTTGGTCCTCTCTGTTAGACATGGAGAGTTTAACATTGGGAATTAGGAAAACTTAATTGAAAAAATAACGATGACAATGATTCTCTAGACACATCACTTGCATAATAGCTTTCACCCAATTTAACTTATGTGAGTTGGGGTCCATTAGTTGAAACATATCCATCAGGAACTGATGAAATGGATTAATGTTCCTAGCCAGCAGTATACCAGCTTTGTTTCCAAAAACTTGGGGCATTAGGTTTAAATCAGGGGTTCTCAACTGATTTTGCCTTGAGACCCTCATTTTCCAAACCCAGTTTTCTCCAATTTAAAAAGAGCATTATATATATATATATTTATATTAGGTATAGACATGGTGGTGTAGTAGGCAGCAGTTGTGCCTCACAGCAAGAAGTTCCTGGGTCCTACAGAGCATCACGTATTGGCCATTCTGACCTTGGTCTGCATAAGTTTTCTCCAGGAGTTCTCTCCCCCTAAGTATGAATATGAGTGTGAACTCTATGCAAGTCATCTGGAATAGGCTCCACCACAATGTACAAAATAACAACTTAAGCAGCAAATATGAACACAAAAATTAACTAAGCAAGTAACAAATGAACAAAAAATAAATAAGCAGCAAAATGAACAAAAATGACCAGTGTGTTCAAAAATGAACAGCATGACAAAGAATAAAAAAATAAACAAAGTAATCAAAACACAACAGAACAAAACTTAAAGTTAAATGTCTGTGTTACTGTGGCAAAATAACTAGAAGTCTGACGTCAAATGAAAAGTAAAATATGCTTTTTTAAAACATACGTAGCTGATGGGTTGTGGTTTAAATGATTTTAGGTTACGTACTTATGAGAGCAATTCACGCAAAAAAAACTTGGTACAAAGTTCAAACAGCAAAAGAGTAGTACTATCATTATTAGAACTCTCATATCACTTAATATATACATGAAATATTTGTTGGCTGCTGAGTTTTCACAATGATATCGTCATCTCAGCTCCAGCCCTCTCCAGTTTTGTTCAGTTCATGTTTGTCCATCCTGACCTGATGCACAAGCTCAGGAAAAAGCACTTTACAGCAGTGGTTCCCATTTTTTTTTTTCGGCTTGATGACACTTTTACTGACTTGTCTACCAGCAAAACATTAAATGGACTTCAGCAGAAATACACAGTCAGAAACAAAACATTCAAAATACTCTGTGTAATGCTTTTGTCTCGTCATGCCTTACATTTACATAGTTACATCTTTTCTACTTGTTTATCTTCTTGCATTCTCTTGTCTTTGATGCCATTTTTCTCATGTATTTTAAATAATTTTCTTCATATTGCATCTCTTATACTGTATCATGTTCATCTTGTGTCTTGTATGATAAAGGTCCCTTCTGCATTTTAGTTAGTCGAAATGGTCAATTTTAATCAGGAAAATGAATTAATATATCAACTTGTTATGTATTTTACTCTAACAATAAAAGAAGGTTTATGACCCACTTTGGGTCCTGAGCCCAAGTCTGGGCGAGGGAGCATCAGAGTATTATGTTAAAACTGTTCTCTTTCATTTTATTACATTACAGACTTACAATATGACTGCGTTTTAAACCCCATTAAACAAAAATACATTTGTAATGTTAATCCAGTTGTATTGACTTGTATTGTAAATTCCAGACAGATTAAATAACTGAAATCAAATGAGAAATAACTATTTTCTGATTATATTAAATATTTTGATTTGTTTAGCAGTGTTCTTTCACCTCCCAGGTCCTGTCATCCAGTTAGAGGAGCAGTGCTGTGCGCCTGGCAGGCCTCCAGAGCATGCAACAGAGCTGGACCCTGCCCGTCGCCCTTCCTGCGTTTGTTCTGATGCTTTGATTTAGGCCAAGATGTCTAGGGCCTCATTCCAGCCCGCTGAGAGAGGTCAGACACTGCTGCCATCTGGGGAAGTCTGAGGAAAACTGGGGGTTGACGAGGTCAGCACGTCAACGTGACAGTATGTATGCGTGTGTGCGTTTAGCTCCACTGGGCAGTAACTCATTACTATAATGTGCTCAGTCCACTCACATGTGTGGAGTTCACACTCTATAATTAGGCATTTCTGTCACTGTTTCCCCGAGTCCGCCCACCACACATCCAGGCCACTCACACTTAATGGGTTTCAGTATGCCATTTACTGTGGCTAATTGGAGACAGCATGTCTAATAAAAACATTTCATGAATCATGTAAATGTAATTATCACTTGTACAGTCCACAGTTTTATGAGGTACTATTTAATGGCTTAGTGTCTTAAGAAGCCAATGGGAATGAAAGTAGCATCTTATAAATCTCCCAACTGTAAGATTTATGCTGTTTAAGTCTCAGGTTAGCATTAACAACTTCTAGTTTTAAGCTTCAAGGACACAACATCCACAGTTTCAATGAATATATAGTTATATGATGCTTTCTTCGCCTACACAATACTATTCTGCGCCTTAAATAAGGTACTGCATATGTCATTCATCAAGTAAAATGTGCAGGTTTTGGTCACTTTTGAGTCTATCCACATCTGTGCAAGATAATAAGATAAAGATACTAAAGGAGACATTGTGAAAAATCGGGTTTCCATTATAAACATGTTGGGGGCTCTGCAAGTAGGCATCTGCCAAAAAGTGTTTGTTACAAGCAATAATGCCACCTGTACCTAAAGTTAATATGATGAAGAGTAAGCATGTAAAGTTTTAAGTACATTGGTAAACTGTAAACTAGTTTGGACACTGTCAAGTTGTTGCATCTTGTCTTCTTGTAAACAGTAACATGCTCTGTGGAAAAACCAGTGTCACCTATACCAAAAGTTGGCAGGATAGAGATTTCTAAGTAATCTTTAAGTCAATATCCATAGAAAGCTCCATGCAAACACACTCTTCCACCTTCAAGCTACTGTGTTGACATACCACATGTACAGATGAGAATGCAAATTTAGATTTCTGTGATTTTGTGATGTCACAAATACAAAGTCACTACCCTCAGTCACTCCTCTCGGAACACTGGAACTATCAGAACCAACGGGTTCATCCTGGACCCTGGCAGGGCATCTACATGATGGTATTCATGTCAATGACAGAAAGGGGCATCATCAGCAGTCACTCATTTACATTTAAACTGGACACTGAAAAAGCCTACTAAGAACACAACTGAACAAATGGAGTTTACACACTATGCAATGAGTGATCTGTGTGAAATTTAGAGCTGATACTTAAAATACATATATATACTGCAAAGTGCATAACTCGACAAAAAGTTAGTCAGGAAAAATGACTGTAAAGTTTTCAGCTGTCACACCAAATACAGTATGTTGCAGTAAAATAGTGGACACTCATTTTTGTGCCAATAATTTGTAATTTTAGATGCGATTTTGGGTCTCAGCTTTACGTAAATCACACATTATAAATGAACTGGGCTACTGTATTTTTTTTTTTCTTTTGTTGCTTATTTTGTGTATTTATGTTTGTTCTGGAGAGTGGTCTGGGATGGCATAAACTTGTGCATAATTCACTAGAGATTCAATCTTATGAGCTGAAACCTGATCCAGAATCCCAATTAAAATGTGACCCAATGTTCAAAAGACGCCAATGCTCTTGTACAGCGCCCTCCAAAACTATTGAAACTGTGAGGCTAGTTCCTTTATTTTTGCTGTACACTGAAAACATTTGGGTTTAACATCAAGTGATGAAATGAAACAGAAAAATCAGTATTTCAGCTTCCGTTACCAGGTATTTACATCAAAATAGGTTAAAAACTTAGAAGCTAGCATCATTTGTAACAAAAACACCAAAATTTTAGGAGCGCAAAAGTATAGGAACAAAAGTCATGAAAGTGAATAACACTTAATATTTAGTTGCAAATCCTTTACATGCAATAAGTGCATGAAGCCTGCAACCCACCAAAGTTTTGGATTCTTCTTATGTGATGCTTTTCCAGGCTTTCACCGCAGTCTCTTTCAGTT
>JAQQAE010018148.1:0-11270 GCA_029823295.1 Pseudamia nigra
GTCTTTAATTATGTGACCTCTTGTTGTTATGATGATTGTGTGTTTTTATTGCTAGTGTTTTGTGTTGTTTGTTTGCTTGCTCTCGGTGGTTCTGTTGGGTTTACTCTCTGTATAGTCATAAGATTTCGGCCTTGAATTGTGAAGCGCCTAGCGATAATCGGCGATTATGATTGGTGCTATACAAATAAAGTTTGATTGATTGATTGATTGAAGACTCCAGAACCTCCCGACCTCCATTTCAGGTTGAACTCTCCTACAGTTCCCATCCTAGCCATACTTTGGCAGCTCTGATTGATTCAGGGGCTGACACTGAGTTAATTGATGGAGAGTTGGCAAGACAGCTGGGTTTTCCCCTGGAACCTTTTAATCCTCAGGTACCGATCAAAGCTGTGGACAACCATCTAATTTATCTAGTAACTCAGCAGACGTAGCCCATCTGCATGGTAATTTCAGGAAACCATCATGAGTTCATCCACTTTAAGGTAATCCATTTACCTCTGCAACCACTTATTTTAAGCTGTACCTGGCTCAGGAAACATAACCCCCATACTGACTGGGCCAATGGGAAGATCTTCGGATGGAGTTCTCACTCTCTGTCCCTCTGTCTACATGCAGCTAAGGTACAACCTGTATTTCCTGAACCTGAACAGTTCCCTGACTTGTCTGCAGTGCCATCTGAGTACCTGGACCTCAGAGGTTTTCAACAAAGCCAAAGCCACCTTCCTTCCACCTCATCATCCCTACAACTGCGCAATTGACCTGCTTTCTGGTTCGACCCTGCCAAGGGGATGCCTGTATTCCTTCTCAGGTCCCGAGAGGGAGGCGATGGAGAGATATATCTCAGAGTCCCTTGCCTCGGCACTAATTAGACCATCTTCATCACCTGCAGGAGCAGGGTTTTTTGTAGAAAAGAAGGCTGGCACTCCCAGACCCTGTTTTGACTATTGGGGCCTCAATGACATAACAGTCAAGAATTGTTACCCTTTGCCTTTAATTTCTTCTGTATTCAAACTACATGAGGGAGCCCAGGTCTTCACCAAACTTGACCTCCGTAATGCTTATCACCTTGTACATATTCAGGAGGGCGACGAATGGAAGATTGCCTTCAACACCCCTACTGGCCATTACGAATACTTGGTAATGCCCTTCGGACTCACCAATGCACTTGCAGTTTTCCAGAATCTGGTCAATGATGTCTTTAGGGACAGGTTGAATAAGTTTGTTTTTGCATATTTGGACAAGATCCTGATTTTTTCATGGTCCTTGGATGAACATATTCTTCACGTTTGCTCTGTCCTTCAGAGGTTACAGGAAAACCAGCTCTTTGTGAAAGCAGAGAAGTGTGAATTCCATGCTAGCACTGTCTCTTTCCTGGGATTTATTATTGGAGCTGGAACTATCCAGATGGACCTTCAGAAGGTTGCAGCAGTCCAAGGGGGGCCCCTCCCTGAGAACCGTAAACAGTTAGAGAGATTCCTTGGTTTTGCTAACTTTTATCACAAGTTTATCCGATACTACAGCACCATCGCAGCCCCTTTACATAGGCTGACCTCAAGCAAGAACCACTTCACCTGGACTCCTGAGGCAGAGCAGGCTTTCCCAATCCTTGAAGGATCGCTTTACATCAGCTCCAGTTCTGAACCAACCGGATTCCACAAGGCAGTTTGTGGTGGAAGTTGATGCCTCTGATGTGGGAGTTGGGGCCATCCTTTCCCAGAGGTCTGCTGCTGACAACTGTATTCACCCTTGTGCCTTCTTCTCCAGACGATTGTCACCTGCGGAGAGAAACTATAACATTGGCGACTGGGAACTACTCGCCATTAAGTTGGCTTTAGAGGAATGGCGTCACTATCTGGGGGGCCAAACAGCCTTTTATAGTATGGACAGACCATAAGAACCTGGAATACTTGAAGACAGCCAAGAGACTTAACAGATTTAACTTCACCTTGTCAAACTGACCCAGATCCAAAAACACCAGGTCTGATGCTCTCTCACAGCAATTCTTCCCGTCTGAGGAGAAGGAAACTCTTGACCTCATTTTGCCACCAGCCACCCTTGGTCTAACCCAGCTAGAGATTGAGAAGCAGGTGTCAGAAGCTCAAGAGAATTTTCCTGGGCCCTCAACTTGCCCGCCAGGAAAACTCTTTGTTCCTGCTCATTTAAGGTCTAAAGTGTTAGAGGACTGTCATTCTTCCCATCTTTCCTGTCATCCTGGAATCGCCCGTACTAAGAATCTCACTCTACAAAGATTCTGGTGGCCTTCAGTTTCCATGGATGTTCAGGAGTGTGTTTCTGCCTGTCCTGTATGTGCCCATTGCAAGACCTCTAACCAAAGACCTTCAGGCTTCTTCCATCCCCTGCCTATTCCACAGCGACCCTGGTCTCATATTGCCATGGACTTTGTAACCAGTCTATCCCCTTCTAAAGGTAAACCCTGTATTTTGACCATTATGGACAGATTCTCCAAAATGGTGCATTTTGTGGCTTTACCAAAACTTCCCTCTACCAAGGAGACTGCTAAGTGCCTAGCATGTTTTCCATTTGCATGGACTGCCCAAAGATATTGCTTCTGACAGGGGCCCTCAATTCATCTCCAGGTTCTGGAAAGAGTTTTGTGAGCTGTTGGGCATTTCCATCAGTCTTTCATCTGACTTCCATCCTCAATCCAATGGGCAGACCAAAAGGGCAACCCAGGACCTGGAGACTGGCCTTCGCTGTCTATGTTCTGAGAATCCTTCCACTTGGGCCCAGAACTTGGTTTGGATTGAGCGTGCTCACAACTCCCTTCCATCAGCAGCCACTGGCTTGTCCCCTTTTTATGTGAATCATGGTTACCAACCTCCCATCTTCTCCAGCCAAGAGAGGGAGGCTCATGTTCCATCTGCTCATGCTCTGGCTCTTCCATTCCAACATGCCTGGAGAAGGACTCGCGCCACGCTAGTCAAGACTTCAGAGTCTTATACCAAGTGGGCCAATCTGCGACGTACTCCAGCACCTCCATATTGTGTCGGTCAGAGGTTTGGGTGTTGACCTCTGATCTACCGCTGCAGGTTGAAAGTTGTAAACTGGCACCCCACTTTGTGGGTCCATTACCTATTTCAAAAGTCCCAAATGCTTCAGCTTCACTCCTCATCAGCTTTCATTGTTTCCACATGTGCCTGATTGACCTTATGTTATTTAACCAGCTCTGCCCTGTCCCCAAGTGCCAGGTTATAATTGGCCTTGAGCAGTTCATTCCAGCATTCCTCTGTTTTTGAAAGCCTGTTTGTTGCCGAACTCAGCCTGTTTTTGCCCGACCTCTGCCATTCCCTCCTGGATTTGTAAGTCTGCTCACCCTCCATTTTGTGATTGTGACCTTTGGACTGTCTGTTGGTTTTTGTCTCTGGATCTTGGCTAAACATTTGGACTGACTTCTTGGATTTTGGATTTCAAGACTGGATTTAGGATCACGGATATTGGATCAGGATTTCTCAGACCCGTTAACTGATTTGTCATTCTCCCCTCACATTATTCCTGGCTCTAGTGAATCCACCTGTCTCCTAGTTATCTCTGCCCACATCTGCAACTCTCAGCTTCACGTTCCTGTGGTTGCCTCCTTTCATGGTCTTCAATCCACCTGCAGCTGCAACAGCCAGTCAACCTCACCTGAGTCCCATTCTGAGACCTGACCCTGCTGGAGTGCGTTGCTGGTTCATTGCTACCAGACATCCCCGTTCCTGGAGCCCCATGACTCTTGTGAATTTTATGAATAAAGCCTATCTAATATACCTTGCCGTTCTGATCTGCTGTCGTGCTTTTGGGTCCTCCACCTAGCTTCCTGACATTATATTTTCATACAGATGATTATTTACAGCAAGGAACAGCATGTTCTTCCAGTTTGACCCATTCAACAAGCTAGTAAGCAGATGAGGCTAATGTGAGACAAACACTAGCACCTAATATGAAAATTTTAGTTTTGCTTTTCTTTTTTAAAACTACATGCACATCTGCCAACAGCTGACACATAACTGGCACATCATAGTCGTATGATTATGCAGTATAGTACATTAATGTTCACAATACTGTACACATCGTATGGCTGCTGAAACAGGCACGTAGTATATGCAGCTGGTAGAAATGGCAGATGGCAAGTATTAGGGCACACACAGCATGAACAGAGTTGGGGTCTGTATCTGTCGACATCACAATCTCGTCTCAGTGCCAAAATTGAAATCCTGCTGTTCTGTCAGCAGCCAACTCTTCAGGCCAGATCCACAAAAGGTTTGTGCTGGTTTAATGCACTAAACTGGACAAATGAGGCAATATTTCCTCATTCTCTCAAATTCCCTCATTTGTCCCAAAACCCTCCCCTTTCCATGCAAATAAATCACTGCGCTGATAGCATCTAATCCAGAACAAAGGGTTAGGGTTATATAATAATAAAGAAAAATATTATATATATTAAAGAAAATGAGTATAAAGGAACAACATTGTAAAGAAAATGAGTAAAAATTCAAAATGATGAAGAAAACACGTAAAAACAAACAATTAATCAAAAAATGAATAAAAAAGGAACAAAAGATCAAGAAAATGAGTGAAAATGAACAAAATAATCAAGGAAATTAATAGAAATGAAAAATAATCAAGAAAACTAGAAAAAATAGGGCTGTCAAATGATTAAAATTTTTAATCTGATTAGTCAGTGTCACTGTGGATTAAAATTGATTAATCACAATTAATACCCATTCATTATTAATCTAAATTAATCACAGGGTCACTGGATTAATTTTGATTAATCACTATTAACACCTTTCATTGTTTTTCAATTTGTGGCAGCAAACACACTCATGACAGAAGGTGGTATATACTGCACACATGTTTATTTCATACTATTAAATGTGTCTAGTTTAAAAGAGTTTAGCTGTCATGTTACGTGTAAATGTATATTTATGCATCAACATCTGCCTTCCGCCTCGAGACGCCGTCTTGCTTTTCTCGTGGAGAAGCAGCAGTGAATAAGGAGGGGGAGCTAACGTCAGCTGACCACCGTTGGTTCTGCCACCAAACAGTTGCATTGTGGGATTGTGAGTTTTGTACCAGTAATCAATGGTTTATCCACGCCAATGGGTGTAATTGTGGGATTTTGAGTTATTGTGCATACATTAATTGCACTATAATCTTTAATCTAATTAATCATGCAAATGGATTGATCTGGATTAACGTCTTAATTTTAAAAACAGCCCTAGTAAAAAAAAAAAAACAGTACTGGTAATCAAGAAAATGAGTAAAAATGAACAATATGATCACGCTCATTCGTGAAGGAAATGAGCGAAATTGAACACAAATGATAAATAATACAAAAAATAAAGAAAATGAGTAAAAATAAGCAATAGCACGAGCAAAAATATATCAAACAATCAGAAAAAATGTATGAAAATGAAGTAAATAAGCAACAAAAGGAACAAAATAATCAAGAAAAGGAACAAAATAAACAAATGAATGAGAAGAAATAAATACCGTATTTTCCAGATTACAAGTTACGTTTTTTTGCATAGTCTGACAAATATATCAAAGTGACTTTTATATTAAAGAAATTTGATTATAGGGTGTACGTCACACTGACAGCCGCTAGAGGAGGCGAGCCACGAGCTCTCCCTTCTGGCGGCTGCACGCTTGACGCGCATTCCCCGAACAAATGCGACCTGTTCTGCAGAGCGACTAATACACGTTTTTTTCTTCTTCATTATGCATTTTTTGGCTCGTACAACTAACGTACCGGAGCAACTTAACACCCAGAAAATACGGTAACGAAACAAACTTAAAATGAGTCGGGTAGAAAATTACGAAGGAAATGAATGAAATAAACAACAACATAAACAAAAATGTACTAAAATGACATCATCAATACTTTTTTTGCTCTATGTTAAATGAATCTGCATGTAACATTTTTAATGTAGTCTATGCTGGAATGCAAGATAATACCCTATATAAGAATGAATGAATGAATTTAACTTATTTAATTTTTTACTGCATAGGCTGTCGTTCACAACAGTAAATCAAATATAAATCAATATAAACAATACAATTAATCAAGAAAATTAAATTAGCCCAACAATGAACAAAATTGGTATTACTCATGAAACGCAGGATTTTTTTGAGACAAAAAGCTGTTTTATTGGGTGAGTCAAATGCACATTTTGCTGATATTGAGGGGTGTACCTCTGTCCCCCCAAAATCTATGGCTATGACCACAGTTACTTGTTGTAGCTTTGTGGACACCACTCACTGTCTTTATCATTCATTACGTGTATCATATATACAGTATGTGTGCATAGCACAATTTATTCCTTGCATGATTAACCTGTACATATTAATACAAATATAACCAGTGATGTGCATATTAAACAGAAACAATATTCAAGTAAAAGTATTGTTAGCTCGTAATTCTAATGAGTCAAGTAGAGCAGTAGTACTCACTCATGTAGTGAGTAACTGCACTACCGTACGTGGAATATGTTACAGCCTCATATATTATGTTCAAACAGCTCTTTGGTTCATTTCCATCAATATTCTTGATCAATTATGTTGCTTGTTTTGTTGAGTTTCCTAGTATATTTTTTTATTTGTGCTTACTAATGTTAATTTGATCATTTACAAGACTATTTTGTTCAGTTTTTTGAGTTATTCATTTGATCATTTTATTGCATTTTTTTTCATTTTGGTGATTATTTTGTTCATTTTTTTGTTCATTCTGGTACTTATTTAATTAATTTAGATAATTTCCTTGACTATTTTGCTTATTTTTAAATTTCAACCTTTTCTACTCCTACTCATTGAGCTGTGGCTAAGGGTGCTTTCACACCTACAGCATTTAGTCCGCTTAAAGCGGATTGGAGTCCGGAACACCTGCAAGTTGGGTTCATTTGTGCTAGTGAAAGCGGACCAGTTTGTTTTGGTTCGGACTAAAAACCGTACTGAGACCACCTTCTGGAAGTGGTCTTGGTACGGTTCGGTATGCCGCCATCTGAGCTCCAGTGATGGTGAGAACTCTGTCCAGTCTCGATTCGGTCCAGCTGTCTGTAACGTAGCACTTTTTGGTCTATGGAGGCTTCTGTAGCAAGCTGTGACATACATTTCAAGAAGTTAGTAAACTTCTCTACGTCAGAGTGTTTTGATATGTCTTCTCTGTGCCAAAAAGAAGCACACAATGTTTTTGACTCGAATACGACTTCCATGCTGGAACAACAGCAGTATTTGTGCTTTTTGCACAAACAAATGATAATAAATCACCACAAAAACAAGTGAAATAGTACCATTCATTATTTCGAAATAAAGCCAAACCCGATGTTTTCGTTTGCTAGTTTTTTCTCTACAAATGCTGTGCCAATCAGCTCTCACTTACGTTACCCAAAACACAGTATTTTGTAAAGAGCACCACCACATGAGTGGGGGGATATACAACATTCATAGTGGTTGGTTTGTTAGCAAAAACGCTGGTGTGAATGTGGATTGAACTAGTTTAGAATTGCAACATTGTAGCAACTTGTGGGTCCAATCGAACCACTGTACCAGACTAACAGGTGTGAAAGCACCCTAAATGTACTGTAGAAGTACATTTTTTCATCACAAATATAACTGAGTAAGAGTCAAAAGTATTCTACTAAATGGCTCTTAAAAGTATATTAAAAAAAAAAAAACCATTTTTTTGAAAATACAACATATGAATATATCTCTGTTCTCCAGGTGCATGGATTTTGACTAATGGCCTACGCTTTGGCATCACCAAGCACTTGGGCCAAGCAGTACGGGACCATTCCTTGGCCAGTACATCTTCTAAAGTTCGTGTGGTAGCCATTGGCATGACGCCATGGAACATGATCCACAACCGAGAGGCGCTCCTTTCTGCCAAGGTGCATACACAATCTATAAACAGCTGATAAATTCTTTTAATCCTGTCCATTACTGCCTTCATCCTCGTCTGTTTCTACATTTCCTCTAGGGCGATGAACCTGCCATGTATAAGCCACAGGATCTCCCTCATGGTTCGGTGTATTCCCTGGACAGCCACCACTCTCACTTCGTGCTGGTCGAAGAAGATCCCAACAGACCAGGAGCCACCAGTGAAATGAGGGTGAAGCTGCTTAAACACATTTCACTGCAGCGAACTGGTTATGGAGGTAAAATATTTGCTGCTGGCAAAAGAGTAATGAAAAAACAACCCTTTGCCTTTTAAAGGAACTCCATTACATGCAAATTCCAACCATGTAATTTTCCTAATGCAAAGTCCAGATAATTTGAAGCACTAATACCTTTTTGAATGTCACAACCTTGAAATATAGATGTATGTAGAGGCATATCAGGTGCCTACCTTACACTCTGACTCTCCTGCATCATATTTTATGGCCTTTTCCAGGGGTTCCTTTCAAATCCTGCTCTATAACTACCCACACCATGTATCTGTGCAGGTCTGAAGTACAGATTCAATTTTGTGTATCGATTCTGTGCCAATCTGAAGCAGATTTTTTTCTTTTCTTCTCCTGCATCTTCCTGACAGACCTTTCCTGTCGACACTCTCTTTCATGCACCAGGGTCCCAATCCCAATATCCACATACAGTCAGCATATGTACGCCTGTCAAATTGTCAAGTGCAAGAGGGCTCCTGCAGACATTTTCAGCTACTTATGCACATTTTCTGAGTCTGATTTTCTCCAGATTTTGCCTAAGGGATTTACCCACAGTTCCTAGGGTCACATGGGAGAAGCTTGACAATGGCTAAAAATGTAAAAGAAACAATGCAAGAATTTAATGTGAATTAAAATGATACACAGGCTATAGAACCCTCATCTTTAACACCACCGATTGGTTCCTAACTCCCTTTGCTGTTCAGCTTCAATATACAGTAAGCACTTTGCTTAGGGTTTGTTTAGGGTTAAGAACTTTTTAAGAAAAAAAAAATCAAGATTTAGTTCAGTGGGTAGCACTCGTGCCTCACAGCTAGAAGGTCCTGGGTTCAATCCCAACGGATGGTAGGGTGGTGGGGCCTTTCTGCGTGGGTTCTCTCTGGGTTCTCCAGCTTCCTCCCACAACCAAAAACCTGTACTAGGTGAATTAGCTACTCTAAATTGTCCATAGTTGTGAATGCAAATGATTGTCTGTTTTGTCATGAGATCTCAGCCTCAAAATTGTGAAGCACCTAGAGGTAATCGGTGATTATGATTGGCGCTATACAAAATGAAAACGGATTGAATTGAATCAAGTTGACAATGAATGTAAAACAGGCAGTGATTATAATGACACCATTGGTTTGGTGTGTGAAGCTTTGAATTGAATTGCCAATAAACAAATAATATACTCATTAATATACTGTCTGTTTTTCTGATAGAATATTGACAGTGAATATGATCATGTTAACTGTGTGGCTTTGAAAACATGGCAACCATTTTTAACAGGCATTGTAACTGCAGTTGGCATTTTTTGTGTCATCAAATTGCTCCTGCAAAAAATCAGTGAAACAGCTTCTTTGGTTGTCTCTCCCCTTCCCCTCAGGTAGCAAACACATTTATTATTCATGTTTGAAAATAGCAAAAATTGTGAAAATGTATTTGCATAAATGTACAATTCAGACAGTAACATAAAATGAGACTGAGATTTGAAATAAAAAAAAATCATACATGTTCTCGGCCCTCTAAAAAGAACTACGACATAAATATTATACGAGTGTGAAAATACACAGTATGTCTGTGGTAAACAGAGAAGTCAACCATGAATTAATGTCCATAACATACAGTACATGATAAAAACTGAAATTTTGTTGAGTTCTACAATTCAATTTTTTTCAAGCTTTATTTCTTACTGTGCCACTTAAAGGGTTAATTTATTGTTTGTGTTTATTTATTTTGGATTATTTTAGCATTTTTATAGACACATTGAAGATAAATATGGCATACAGAAAATGACAAAGCCTGACTCAAATCTGCAATCTCACAATTGTGCGGAATATCCTGTAGCCAGTAGGCTATGAGACTACGTCTTGCATGTCTTGTATGTACAAAAATGGCACAGACAGCTTGTTGTTCTGAAGCGCACGCCACTTCATGAACCAGTCACATGGCATGGCTAGCTTGAGAAGTTTCGAACGTCATGACATATGTCAGAAGCCTCGATGGGCTCCTCGATACGCACTTCATTACGCACAAAAATCTTCCTCGATTACTCGACACACGCTTCAAAGCCAAGTCATGCAAAGACTTATCACTACTAAAAATACAAAAGGCCTTCATTACTGACAGTGTTTGATTTGTTTGTAGTGGGATTTTTCTTTAAAGGAATAAAAACTAGCCCAGGCCCCCACGTAGCAGGAGATAAAACACATCTTGACACTGGATGCTATGGCGGCGCATTGCATTCACTGAATATTTTTAGACTTCGTATGTCATAATTACAAGATGTTTTCTCTACTGTATACTCATAATTATGATATCTTTTCTCATTATTACAAGAAAAGATCTCATAATTATGATTAAAGTTAAGGCTCTCAGGAATCCATTCTTCTTTGCTACAGACAGTAGGAATATGGCGCTGTCAGATTTAATCTGCTTTTATTTCTTTCCCGGACTGAGACACTGGGAAATATTAGTGAGGACGGCATTAATTTTAATATATAACACTATGAAGAAATCTCAAATTATTGGGATTGTTCAGAGGGAGGGTCCACTCTGATCTATTAGAAGCTGCCCTCTTCCTGCAGAAGCAGTCAAATTAGTACAAGATGCTTCATGGATACACAGTGGCTTGCAAAAGTATTCATACCCCTTTAATGTTTTCCCCTCTTATTGTGGTATAAACTGAATCGTTGTCAATATAACTTGGCTTTTTTTGACAAGAATTTACAAAAAAGAACTTTTAATGTTAGAGTGAAAACAGATTTATACAAAGTAATGTCAATTAATAAAAATATATGATGGAAAATGAGTGATTCCATAATTATTCATACCCTTTAACATGACTGACCTAAATGAATAGAGGTTTCGGCAAGTGGTGCTGGTCGTCTGACAGTTTATAAAGATCAACTGAGTACACTGACTATGTCTTCAGTGACAGTGGTATTGACACCTGTGTCCAAAAGGTCTAGTCACTGGTGAGTCAGCATTCTTGGCTTCAATTGCACTATGAAGATGGAACAACATTACAAGCAGCTCCATGATAAGGTTATTAGAAAGTATAAGCCCTGTGGTAGATACAAAATACTTTCCATGTCACTAAATATACCCCTGAGTTCAGTTAAAGCCATC
>JAQQAE010018149.1:0-11269 GCA_029823295.1 Pseudamia nigra
GTGGGTAAGTGTTTACACTGACGACACCATAATATGACTTTGTTTGACACTGTGTGGTGAAGTTTTACCTCATCAGTAAGCTAGTGGCTAACATTAGCTTCCCATGACTCCCCTGACATGAACCCTTCATAAGCCCCACCATTTGTCCAAATATGGTCACATCCTGTTTTTGGCTCCAATATGTTGTCCATGAAGTTTTGAAGTGGGAGTGGATCTTTTGGATCAGGATGTAACTCTCAGGTTGTTAAAGTAAAGTTCTATGTTGGGATGTTTTTGAACGAACAGGCATTTCATTTGTCGCTGTCCTTGGTGCTGAATTCGCTGCCTTTTATACAGAACTGCAAGATACATTTCCTTTACCTGTAAATGATGCATTGATGCTTTATAACAGGATGTAAACATCAGAACAGATGTAATCAGTGGCCTTTTATCTTTGTGAGCTGTTTATAAAAGTGTGAACTTTCTGCATGTCTTTATGTGCCATATTAATATTCTGGACTCAGTTGTGTTTGTACTGAAAATAGTATAGAAGAAACTGATACAACAATCACAAAAATTTAATTTATTTGCTTGTTAATACAGAATGTACTTGTCAACCAGCCTGGAACTTTGATCCGCCATAAGAAAATGACAACATTAGATAGAACTTAGAATTTAAATGTGGTGAAAATTGCATTTCTGTCACTGTTTACTATTAATTAATTTGTTGTTGTTTCTTTGTAAGCTCCCAAGTCTAGCTAAATCTTGCTGCTAGTAAGCTGGCACATCAGCTTTTCATGTCATGTAGTTCTGCTATGCTTTGGTTACTGTAAATAACGATAATCCTTTCTGTCAGTCCCGTAGAATATGTCATCATCAAACTGCCATCTCACCAGCCTGGACGGATGTGTTTTCTGGTAGATGTTCCACCACGCATCCAAGCGGCTTCTTCAGTTTCTCTGTAATGTGTTAAGATGTATTGCTAATGGAATTCATAGTCATGTTTCCATGTTTCTGTTTAACACTGGAGCCAGTGTTCTAACAATTTAATTAACCTTAGTGCTCACAAACAAACACAAAGCAAACTCGCACAGATTCTGTCTTTAACTGTGTTTGAATCTGATGACACGTTAGCATTCAGAGCACCTTCCTCTAATTAAGTTTAATTCTAAAAGCGGCTTGTCCCTGAACGCCCTGGTGATTCAGGCAGTATGAACATCCGGTGTGTCACCTTGTCATTTTTCACTAAGACTTTGATCAAACTAAAAACATGGCTGACCAAGCAACCGTCTCGAACTGCTCAGCTCAGTTCACTCCGGCAGAAATGTATGCCTTCTGGGAGCTTAAGAGACAGAAGACCAATAGCAAAGAAAAAAAATTGTAGGAAATGACAGGAGTGTTAAGATGGAATCAGCTCAGACTGCAAGCATGTAGAATAAAATAATGTGGAAAAAGTCATCAGAATTTTTTTTCTTTTATATTCATTTGTGAATATTTGCTGGGTGTGAAGTGCTTTTACATGTAGCCTGACAGAGTCTCCCCAACATCACAACCTGTGTGTATTTTTGTGCAGGTTTACATACTCAGATATAGCTCCTTCCAGTAAATGGTTTCATATAATGCAATAAGGCTGAGTGAACTGCATATGTTCAATTGTGGAACAAAAAAAAAATGTAAGGACAAAACACTTTGGCGGTGCCTTCTGTTCTTTTTATGCTAGTATATGAATATATTACATGGTTTGCAGACAGATCAGTATGTCAGAAAACTTTACCCGCATTCGACTTCCATTTCAGCACCATGGACAGCGACATTAAGCCCACTATAAGTGCTGAATGCAAATTGTGACGCCGCAGAGCTCCTTTCTTCTCTCCCACTCCCACATGCACGTATGACACCTTCGTATGCCATTAATGTGGTATTTTTATGCCTGGATTTCCTCTCTGTCCCTCGTTCTGTCGCCATGGCCTCGATGTGGGTTTGTCATACAGTTACTGGCCCCAAACCTGCTAAAAGGTGTGTTTGTTGGTCCTTGTTTTGTTTTGTTTTTTAGGCCAATGAATGATTTTTTTTCTCTTATATGTTTATCTGTTTATTTCATTCCAAATTAATAGTATGCTATTATTTTTATTTTTGTCCTCAAATGCGGTTTAGGGCAAAAGTCTTGATGTTTGAATGTTGAGTGCCTTGGATTAAATTTGTGTTTAAATACTGGTTTGTGTTGTGCACAGAAAACCAGGAACACAGTTACTTACTACAAAGTCACCACTCGTCCTTGGTGTGCAAATAAAAAATAGATTAAATGATCGCAATGAAGTCAATCAATCTGAATTTAAACAAATCATTGGTTTTTTGAAATGATTCTATTAAGCTAAAGCAGACACATGAGCCTTGAGCATGTTGTCACGAGTGTGGTTTTACATTTGGTATTGGACTGTGCACCAGTGCAAGAGTGAGACTGAAACCATCTTAGACATCATCAGGTGGTACACCACATTAATTTAATGGAAAACACAATAATCCTGTTAGATCGATTTAATGACGGGCAGTGAAATTGATAAACCTATTAAACTGTATACTCACGCTGTCTGCAGTTTTGCTGCCAACGTTCCTTCCTTTGATGGTAGCAATTGTTTTTGCCTCCAGTCTATGTTATAACTCTCAATTAATGATATTTATTTAGGATGATCGTTTGTTCTTGTTGGAAGAAACACAAAGCTGTATATCTGTCCATGCTTGGAAGTGTCATCCGGTAACAGGCAGCGAATGAAAAGGTTTCCTGGGCTCACTGATGTCATCGTCGTGGCCCCAGATGACCTGGGCCGTTTGTTGCTCTAGTGTTTTCTTATAAGTTGAGTTCAGCAGGACGAGCCTTGAAATGCAAAGCCCCACCTAATTGAAAGAAATACTTAAAATCACTTAATCACTTAAGAGATGCTTAAACACATGGTTTAGTTTAAATTCTATAGGTTTTATATGTTTGTACGACCAGAAATACTGAGCCTCACATTTGCAGATTAGAACCTTCATCCATATAGTTTCAGCAGAGTCGTACTAATCCACACGCAGCTAAGTTTCCACGTGCGTGTGTGTGTGTGTACTTATACGGTCGTATGCCACTGTGCGTGCGCCTGGGAAAATCCAATGGCAGTGATTTAAGCAGGATTTAAAGCACCAAATCCTTGCCTCTGAAAAACAATGTATTGTGAGCCACCACCTGTCAAATGTCACACTGGTGGGAATCTCCCTGATCTGCCATCGACGCTGTTAAAAACCCTGGTGTTTTGTGCTCGCAGCCATCAGGACAGAAGGACAAAGCAGACAGAGACCTACGAACAAAGCCAGCACATGTGTATCCTATGATTCCCTCTTGTCAGAGGCGGCCTGGCTGCGTTTCCGCCGGTCCCCGCCGGCGATCATTCATCATGCCGTCACAGACAGAGCGAGGGGGAGCACAGCTCATGTATCTCCGCTGTACAGCACTTTCCTGGAACAAGCGCAGGGGCCACTGCATAATCAGCTGGTTCTTTTACACCCAAAACACCTCATCTGCATTAATTTCATCGCAGCTGATTTATCTCATCTCTGCTGAATTGATTTACTGTGAATCACAAGGATTGTACCACAGATATAATCAGATTCATGTTTACAAAACAGGCCACGGAACACGATGCCTGAAGTGGAGCTTTCTGCGGAAAGCGGGAGAAATTCAGAGGATTGTTTTAGTGGAAGCATTTGTTTGGAAAATCCTTGCTTTGCCTATGTCATAATCTAATATTTAGGTCACATATACTGAGCGCATTTTACTGTAGATTTTTTTTTGCACATTTATGCTATTGAACTGTTACAATAAACAATAAAATCTGAATAATATATCATCCCGCATGTTAATTGTGTGGGAGTAAACGTTTTACATTCAGATTATGAGTCACGGTGGAACAGCTGGGAGCGAGGCATTAAATGAAACCCACAGGGTGCAGTTAATAAAAAAAAATAACCTGTTTTTCCAAACACAGTTGTCTCGTCGTCTGAATATCTTACGAGGACAAATATATTGGTGATGGTTTGAGTTCGGACGAGGTTTTGTCTTTGGTTTTATTTCCAGCCTCTGCACAGATACGCCACTGACACCACTTTGTGTTTGTTTTCTCTTTCCTCAGCTTTATTGCCTTTCAACTGCTGCACATTTTCAGCACCTTCGAGCTGATGTGCAGCTTTAAACATAACTTTAAGATTTATCTATATTATCAGTCTAGGCTTGTGCTGCGTTTGTGTGTTTGTGGTGGTGGTATTTTAAGCTGTTTCTGCTAAAGCAATGTGTCAGGGCTTATTCCCTCACCCAGCAGGTTGTTGTTGTTCTTGATAGTTCACCAACAGGCATATTACCAGCCCCGGTTGTTATTGTCACTGATGTACAGCCCCAAGACATTGCCTTTCTCTGTTCACAGTTCCACAGAGTGTTATGTGTCACGTAATAAGAGTGTACACATTTTGTCCAAGCGAGGTCTGCAGGGACGCTGGAGGTAAGGAGGGGATGATGTGAGATTGGGGCTGCGTGTCTGCTCCCTGTCCCTGGGAGACGAATGGGTCGTGGTCACCCGCCGACGTCCCCAGACATCCACAGATGTTCCCGGACCTCATGCGGCCGGAGTAGTTGACAGGCCCGAGAGACGCAGAGTCACAGCGTGATTAATCACCACACACACTGCAGCATCGAGCTCCGTTCCCTCTGGCCTCCTGCCGAAGAACTGGCCTCTGTCTGGCAAAGCAAAATATTGACCAATGAAAAAGGGTTTGAAACTGAGTGTGACGGACGTGAAAGAAGCGATGACGGTTTGAAGCTCGGTTAAAGTTACTCAAACAGGCTGTTGGTCTTTGAATTCAGGTCAGTCCCTGACTCATTAGCTTCTTTGTGTATTTCCTCCGAGCTGCGCTGCCTCCGTCCACCTGGAGGCGCTGCTGTGTCCTGTTCCCGCAAAATGACTGAACGTATCAAACTACAGCCTCCGAATAAAAGTGCAGTAGTACAGTGCAGTACTACTAATACTATGAATACTAATACTACTAATACTAATACTACCAATACTAATACTACTAGTACTAATACTACTACTAATACCACTACTATTACTGATACTACGAATACTAATACTAATTCTGATACTAATACTACTAATAGTAAGTCTGATACTAATACTAATTCTGATACTACTAATACTAATACTAATGCTAACACTACAAATGCTAATACTACTAATACTACGAATACTACGAATACTAATACTAATACTACTAATACTACTAATATTAGTACTAATACAGTTAATACCAATTCTGATACTAATACTACTAATAGTAATTCTGATACTAATACCAATTTGATACTAATGCTAATTGTAGTAATACTAATACTACTAATTCTAATATTGATATTAATACAAATACTAACACCACTAATACTAATTGTGACATTAATACTACTAATACTATAATACTACTAATAATAATTTTGATGCTAATACAGATACTAATGCTACTAATAATAATTCTGATACTAATACAAATATTAAAACTACTAATACTAATAGTAGCACTACACCAATACTAATTTTGATATTTCTAATAATTCCAATAATTATGATACTACTAATGCTATTACTACTAATTCTGATGCTCAAAAAGATAGTAATAGTACTAAGACTAATTTTGATACTAATACTACTAATGCTAATACTAATATTACTAATACTAATTCTAGTACTACTAATTATAATACTAATACTACTAATTCTGATACTAATACTAATACTACTAATACTAATGATACAAGTGCCAATACTACTAATTCTGATACTATTACTGACACTAATGCTACTAAAACTAATTCTGATACTTATACTAATACTGATGCTAATTCTACAACTAATACTAATGCTACTAATACAGATTGTGACAAAGTGGTAGCGATGCACCACACTTTTCACCACTCAAGCAGCAGCAGCAGACAGTTTAGTTTTATTTTATCCACAATTTTCAATAGCAGTGCAAACATTTAACGATCCCGGGCTTGTTTTGTGTTTTGCATTTAATTAGGTTTGCGCAACAAATGCATTTTCTTACAATAAAGTACACACATACACGTATTTGGCCACACCCATCATCTATTTATGCAACCAGACACACCATACCATGTATGGGGATGTATTTTGCTCGAGTTTGGATTTATTTGGTTTAAATGTAATTTTATTTTCATTAATTTCTAAACATTTCAGTTTCTGTTGGCTGCTGTGAGGTACACAAATGTGGATGAAAACATTTCAGGTGCAATGTAAACGTTAAGCTCAATTTGTCATTGCAGAACATATGTGCTGAAGAAATCGGACATGGCGGCTCGTTGCTGCAGGGACAGAGCAGGCGATAAAACCAGATGCTTTTTGTCACTTTAAAGGCAGAGGTTACTGGATTTATGTGACTTGTAAGTTTTGTTGTTGTGAGTTTTGGATTTTTTAAGTTAAGCAATGTTAACTGATGAGTTCTTGTATATTTGATTTGTGTACATTTTTTCACTTTTGCACAGTGACTCCACTTGTGAAATAAATCACCTTTTTTTGGACAAAAATGTTTTTCCACCTTCTATTTTGACCCTTTGGCCAGACTTCCCCACACTGATACTGATACTAATATTAATACTACTAATACTACTACTAATGACAACATAAACTATAAATCTATACATTTTATATAAACATCTCTTGCAAAAACAATTATTACACATTGTTTCAACCTTTTTTAAAATTGTGTTTATGCATCAGTAGCATACAAACAAAATATTATTTTGGTCCATATATGAAAAGAAGAAAAAAGAAAACTTTTAAAATGCTTGCAGTGTTTTGTCATATGTGCAGACGCACACAAATGGATGTTCTCGCTAAACATTTTACAACAACAAAAGAAAAGAACTACAAGCGCACACATACACACATGCACACACACACCTACATAAAAGGACCTTTTTAAGCCTTCTGCCACATCACATACAGTACGGTGCAAAAAGTCAGAACCTACCTGGAGTTTGTTGTTTGTATATAATGTTATATAAGTATATAATGAAACTTTATACTAAAATTCACATGGGGTGAAACTTGAAAATTTACACCTTTTGTTTCTTATTTCTTGTTTGATTGTAAATAAAAATACAGAAACTATCTACATAGTATAATCACAAAAAAAATCAGAACTAAATGGCTTCAGGTGGTAAAAATCCACATTTCGTGTATGAAGCAGCTCAAACATAATACACATGCGCTAAACGGAACCTGCTTTAAGTCACCTCATTTCATTTTTTCTGACCCAAATAGTCCCAAACAGTTTAAGTTCAACTGGAGTAAGACATAAACTGACATGTCGTTGTGCAGAAACTCTGAAATGTTTGTGTTGTGATTCAGAAAAATGGGTTCATGCTGATTATATTCTGATAAAACAACAAACCCAAGGTGTGGAAAACTTAATATGCTGCATCCATGTTTATGCATTACAACTCACCTATAGAAGTTATGGTACATGGTGATTATGGCACTAATTAATTATACAATACACATCCAAATATCTTAGCTGAAGTGTGTTTTATATCAGAATCCCACCAATGTTTGTACAGTTTATATATGTATATATGTCCGGTTGTTTGACTGAATACAAAATCCCTTCTTATTGGAGCCTGTCAAACAACTGCACCATTTGCATGATTAATTAGATTAAAAATTTTAACACGAATAACGTGTTAACGCGATTAATGCACTATAACTCGTATATCAAAGGAGAAAGTGATGAAATCTTCTGGTCCATTTGACCCACGTCACTGACAACTTCTTTAGCATTTACTGCTTTAAAGTCAATTTAAATGTAAAAGTATAAGTCTTTACACATTTTGAAACAAATGACATTAGTTACTGATGAAAACAATGAACCAAGTGTAAAAAAACAAAAACATCGTCAGCAGAACATTCCAGAGGTTCTGTTAAGTTCTAAAAAGCAGCTGGAATTTACTATAGTTACACAAGATTAAATTACAACAAAAATACACATTTTAATGTAAAATAAGCCATTTTAGTTACGTGTCTGTATCACCTTATGTCATGAGTGTTTTTGATCCCACAAAATGAAAAACAAATGGGTATTAATCATGATTAATTGAAATTAATCACAGTGATCCTGTGATTAATCAGATTGAAAATTTTCATCGTTTGACAGCCCTACTTTTTACCCTTAACAATCAGGCTTTGTGTTACAAAAGAGAGAAGCAATTCCTCGCTAGGCTAATTATTCAGGGATAATTTTGTTTGAAAAATACAGTGTGATCAATTTCTTGACTCGGGCTTTTTTGCATTATGTACGAGGAGGCGGGAAACCAGAGATCGCTCAGAACTCCACCTCCTCTGTCTGCTGGAAATGCACTGATACGCTGCATGAATCAGTATACTGTGAAGTGTACAGACAAAACAGTACAGACAAATTGCGCGTTTGATGATAAAACATGACAATGTCACAGCGATATCTACAGCGAGCATTTATACATGCTTGATGCAGCTGCAGCTTTCCACTTCAAACTCGTGTGGGTGGTTTTATCTGTCATTTCATTTCCACGGGGCAGTTTGGGTCATGGAAAAGTGAAAGAGTCCTATAGAAGCTCCAGAAATGAAGTGCTCATAAGTGTTTTGATACCAAACGCCTACTCTCTTCACAATAATGAGAGCACGCAAAGCTAATGAGTTTCTTCTGGCTTAGTGAACTTTTCTCATCAGGACTACTGGCATTTTACAAAGTTCACTTGGAAGGAACATCCTGCGAAAAATTAAATATTCTATGTGTACTTTTTTTTTTTCTGTACAATGGCGTCAGGTCCATTCCTTTTGGATCAGCCATGCAGGTTTCTGGAGTAATCAAGCCGTGATGGGAAGTACTGATTTACTCATTTATATGTACTTAAGTAGTGTTTTCCAAAAACCTTTTTTTTACTCAGTTACATTTGGCCGTACCTCAGTGAGTAGGAGTAAATAGTTGAAAAATAATTCATACATTTAAAAAAATGAACTAAACAGTCAAGTACTTTATCAAAATGAATGGGTCCGGGGAGGGGGGGGGTCGGGGAGGCAACATGTCTGCTCATTGTGCAGTGCTGATGCTCCGTCTCTCTGTTGAATAATCACTGTGTGGGAGTAAAAAAAACATTGGGCAAAACAACTTTAAAAAAAAACACTCACACTCAGGCACATGTAACAGAGTAAATGTACTTGGGTACGAAACACTTCCGAAGCTGATCAAGTAGCAGCGAAGCAGTGTTTCCAACAGGTGTCAGTTTTACCGTTTCTACATAACGACTTTTGCTTGTGTATCTTGGGCAGCGAAGTGATGCCACAGGTAGACGAGAAATCACTTCAGGGAAAGAAGACGGAGATGCTTCAGTTCACTTCTTTGAGTCTGTAACTTAAAACTAAGTGCTGTGACAATGCAACACATTCAGTGTCCTGAATAATGCAGACACATTTTCTTTTGCTTCAGTGACAAAAGCTCCAGAGACTGCAGGTATAATTCACAGTCATTACTTACATAATCCCTATTCTTAGCAGGCTGTCTGTACATTCACTACTCTCTTGAGAATGTCACGTACCTTCAAAGTATTAGGTGATGTGGGCAGGCCATTTGACAAAACAAACAAGCTGCAGTAAATATAACTGTACCTGTAAGTGGCATTTCAGCGATGGCTCATTAGCTCTTTATTAGGTTACATAAATGATGTGTTAAGAGCAGTTGTGCGGTAATTCACGGGCTTTCTCTGACCATTTGCTCTGCAAGCCATAAATCTATTCATTCAAATGCAAATGTTCCCTAACAGAATTGCACTTTGAATCTCATTTCTTCTTCAAAGGGTCACACTGCATGTCTGCTTTTGTCAGTAAAACCTGGATGACCAATTTAGATGAAGAAAAGAGTGTTTTTGCTTCCTTTAAGCGTATGTTTAATGGTAGAATATTTTCAGAACACGACGGGCGAAGCAGTCTTCCCGTAGCCCCGTCGTAAATTGAAGTGCGCTCTTTGTTGACAGGGCTGATGTTTCCAGACTCAGATCCGACATCAAAGCTGGGCCTTAAATGAAAGAATGGTGATGTCCATGTCTGGGGAATAGCACTTTCTTGTTTGACTTCTTTTATGTGTCACAGAATGGTAAATGTTGAGTAAATACATTTGGCCTGATTTCGAAAACAACGGCGGCGGTTGAGACAAAACGCCTTCTCTCCTGTCAGGTCACTTTGCTTCCGAGTTTGACAGATAAAAGGTCAACATGACCCACTTCCTGCTCGGGAATGTGACGAAGAAGCAGAGGTCAAAGTAGGTGAAAAAGTGAGCGGAGGAGAGAACCAGAGACACAGATAAAGAGGGGGTTCTGGTGTGTGCATCCAGACAATGACAGCACAATCCCTTCCCCAAATCGGATTATCTTTTCAGACAGACAAGGTACAGTAGATAGTTTGAAAATATATTTTAGTTTCAACCTGAATGTTTGAGAATGTCTTGAAGGGATGTCTTGAGCAGCAAACCACATCCCCTAAAACGTTTAAAGGAAACAAAAAAGATATCACAATGATGTAATTTTTAGAGTCAGTAACATCACCAAAAGAACCCCCCTCCCAACAAAAATAGCTTTTTCTTTGTGAAGATTGGCTTTTAGCATCACTCGTGCAGTTTCCTACCAACCTACGAGAAATAAATACAAAATAATATATATATATTTTTTAATACAAAGAAAATAGTAAAAGCATAGATTTTGCTTTGCTGGACAGGACTTTATCTGAATCCCTAGATCATGATATTATGCATCCCCTCTGAAACCTTGTAAAGTCTAGTGAAACGTATCCCTGTCACAAGGGAGAAGCGGACAACGCTGCTGAGTTAAGTTCAGTGAGTTTATTTACAGTGCTCTGTGAATATTCAAACACGGGGAAGCAACGAGGAACAGAGACAAGGCGGCGAAGGAGGGGAACCAAGACGGGCCGGAATGAAGCAGGACGACGGACTTGGGAGACTGGAGCAGACGCGAACCAGGACGGGCAGAAACAGGCAGAGGTCTGGAGGCACAGGAGAAACAGGTAAGTCTTCATAGATACACACAAGGACCAGAATAGGAAAGCGTGTGGGCTCAATACCACGCAGGTTAAGCAGTCAGACTGGCGAATGCTGACTGAGAAGACTGGGAATAAATACTCTTGCTGATGAGGGGATGAGCAACAGCTGCGAC
>JAQQAE010018150.1:0-11269 GCA_029823295.1 Pseudamia nigra
TGCTTTAGTGAGTGGCTGGAAAGAAAACCTGCAGTGTCTCGGCCCTTTGTGGCAATGATTGGACACCCCTGCTCTACGAGGAGCCACACAAAGACAGACACATCTTACAGGAGCATTCCTTAGTTCTGATTTTCCTTAGCTCTTATCAGACAATGGCATCAATAAACAAACATACTGATGCTAATTAAGTTTCAGTATCATGGAGCTGATATTTTATGTATCACCATGAGCCCACATAATCCTGTCTTCAATATTAGCACTGAATAAACAAGCACCAAGAAGTATTGCAGATGAAGTGGCAGGTCATCTTAATACACAGCCAGTTCATGCATTTCTTTTATTTTTATATGGTGTTTGTCAGTGCAGAGGGTTTTCCACTGGAGGTCTAAGGGCAGAGGCAGGTTCTTACACAGCATCATGAGGCTGCCCGTTCTCCAGAGGCTCCCTTTCCTCCTGAGGCTTGTTCTCTAGGTAGTTCCTCTCCTCCAGACTCCGCAGTACCAGGCTTTGAAGGATATGTTGATTTGGCTTCTGGATCAATTGTTCAAACAGCCGCAGAGTCATGATGCTGATCTGGGGACAGAGAAGAAGGATGAAGGCTTACATCTCACTGAAGTCAGGACAACATGCCAAGTTTTTGTTCACTGACAGAAAAGTAGGCCAAGGCAAAGAGCAAAAGCATGATTCATCCTATTTTGTGTGATGAAAAAGTATTTGTCAGCTATTAATTAAACCAGTTAAAATGCATGTAATTTTGATTAATGGTGATTCATGGGAAGAAAAAAGCTATTGACTATTAAAGGCCACCAATGGTAGGAACAGTTTGGAACAGGAACAAAGCTGTTTTAGTGGGAGATATTAACCCTCCACCTCAACATGTTTATACAGTCAGAAATTCTTCGATTTCTCTAGAAGCTGGTCAAGGTTTTTACTTGAATGTGCTTGTGCGCGCACACACACACACACACACACACACACACAGTTCAGACTTGTGAACCGTTTACTTTGAACCCAACTAAATTTACAGGTATGAAGCCTCCCCTACAACAGAGTGTGGACCAAACTGACGTGGTTCGACTGAAAGAAGTAGGGTACTAACCCTAAACCAAGGATTGATTCATTTATGGTGTGAAGAGACTTTTTGGACGGTTCAGACTTTCAGATCACTGCAACCAGATGGAAATGGAATATGTCAAATTGAGCCAAATTATGTGTTTTTATTTCATAAAAACCACAGAAACTTCAGTGTAATTTTATGGGGCCATCGGAGTGTCTCCCCACTGCAGGAACCACCCCTGTGGGTCGAATTACAGGAACATTTATGGGGTCTTACAGAGTCAACAATAGAATATGACATCAATAGGAAACGAGCTGCATTTTTAAAGCCCCACAGTAGATGAGTAGAAAATAGGATTGGGGAGTATCAACAGATTTTACAAATGAAAGACATTTGTAACATTTGTGTGCAGAGGTACAGTCACTGCTTGCATTCTACACCAGTGAGGTCACAACGATTATGCGACAATCACAACTGATTGCATTGGTGGTGGGTCCTACTCTGCAGTGGAGTCACAGCAGCTGAGAAGTCAAGTGAGGTGACATTCCTCTAAATTCCCCACTCCCCCCTTGCACCCCAAAGTTTCTGCAGCGGAAACACACCTATTTATTTAGTCTCAGTGAGGAAGAAGTGATGTAACGTTTGGAGTGGAAAATAAACCCTGTTTCAGTTATTAACATTTTTGGTGTCTTTATTGCTGTGTGGCATTTTTGTATATTGTCAAACTGTTACTGTGCAATGACTTCAGTGAACATCAAACCAGAGTGACTTGCATTTTTAAGAGCCTGTAGCTTATAACATTTTCTGCATCATCACAGAATAAGAATGTGATTTCACAGATTTTAGAGAATAAATCACGACACAAAATATTTGTTATACAGTATCCTAGATGATGTAACAGGACATGGGATAATAACCTCATCTGACAAGTGGTCGCAGTGTTCAATAAGTCGGTGTCTGAGAGGATTCAGACTGATAGAGGCTGCAGTCTCTGCTTCCCTCTCTTCTCCCAGCAGGAAGTAAACCATCTCCTGCAACAAAGCCTCTGAAGTCACCTGCCTGATGATCCTGTTCAACAGAGCTGTGGAGGTTAAGATGCCCACCTCTGACCTGTGAGCAGACACAAAAAAACCCACACTGTTACTCAGCAGGCACAGACACATCAAGAAAGGAGAGGTATGAATCTTCTCTGACTTCAGGATGAGATTATGATTCACACGTCAACAATATCACTGATACTTTGCACCGTAATGTGTCTTTTTTTTGTTGTTGACTACTACAGGTAGCGTCAACATTTTATACTTCGCTACATGATTTATTACCAGTATATAGTGCCCCTTTTTCCACTGGCCAACATTAGCTCTTCTTGCCTTCACTTTGCTTGGTTTTAGCACCAAGGTGTTATGTTTCCTCTACTGGTATAGGTCTGCCTCACATTACTTCAGTGTAACTGCACCTACAAGCATTGCAAGCATAGATTATAATCTTCTAAATAAAAACAGCCATTTTTTCCCCAGGTACAATATAGCTGTTCAGAATTAAAATCACAGACACAATGACAGTCCTTGATCAACTAACCAGTGATCTGAATGGCTTTATATCATATTTAGTGATGCTGTGGTTAATCTGGAGCCACCGCAAAGTGGCGCTGAAAATAAATTCCTAAAAAAACATTTGCAAATGTTATTTCAGTCAATTGTTTTTCCACTTTAACAACACTAATTGGTACTGTATTTTTTTTTATTGCTGGAACACCGGATGAGCCACCTTTACAATAATGCTCTCCCCCCCAGTGACAGGAACATCACATCAGCTCCAGAATTTGGGAGTGGAAAGAATGGATCAGCTTGGGCATGCTGTACGTACTAGTGGACCAACACAACTATGGTGGCTGACCTTCAACGACACCTGATTGAGGAATGGAATCCCACAGTAAAATGTGACCAGGCTGGTGACCAGCATGATGAAGAGGTGCCAAGCTGTCATAGTTGCAAATGGATCTTCCACACACTGCTGAGGTCCCCAACAGTGTAAAATTAATAAAGTGTAAAAATTGCCAATATGTGTGGTTTTTCCTTATTACTGTGGGTGAGTGCAATCATCCAATCCACCAAGCAACATAAAACAAGAGTGAATACCAGCAGCAGAATACTGCAGGGGAATCTGGCACAACCAGCATTTAGCTGTGCTGCTCATTCCACAAATTACTATTATTACAAGTTGCATGTTGTAAAGGTGAGTAATCAGGATATAAAACAGAATACCAAATAGTATTATTAAAAGGAACTAGTAATTCACCAATATAATATTTTCAAACTTTAGTTTAGTATCTGATGGCAATAAAAATCACAAAAAAAGGCTGTGCCCAGTCCAGGAGAGTAGAAATAATGCTTAAAAAATGGGCATATGTAGAGCTTCACATTCATTGCATTTCTGCCTTTCTATGTCATATCTCAAGCTTATAATGGTAACATCAACTTATCATTCGCCAAGATTTCAATGTTAGAAATGCCAAAAAATAAATAATCAACATTAGTGCGCATTAGCAGGCTTTTGTGAAGGCTGCAAAGTGGCGATTATGCTCTGTCACTGCAATCATCTATGAAGCGAGACAGATCCACACTTCAAGACATAATAAGAAAACCTTCAATACAGAATGATTGATTGATGATTCAAAGGAGAACTTACGTTTGCATAAGCTGTGGTTCCATAACTGACACAAAGAATCTTTCTCTCACTGCTTTGGCCATCACTGCAGCTGCTGACTAAAAGACAGGGGAAAAAGAAAAATGTACTTCAGCTTTCTTTGCTTTCCAAAACTAGAACATCTTTGTAGAGACATTCTTTTGTTCTGTCAGTATGACTACAATGTGACAGATCAAAACAGTGAGTCAACATTGTTAGAAACCTTCTGAGCTTCCTTGATGAGCTGGTCACAATAATCTAACCACGACAGAAATGAGATGAGAGCCCTCTTTCCTGCAAAGACAGCAGCGTCCTCCTTCAGGTTATATACGTCCAGACTGAAAGAACAAAAATCAGGTCACAATATTAACACCTTACTGCAGTGGTTCAAAAACATGTTTCAGGCCATTTTTCTCTTGAATTGCTCTTTGGGACCCAGCCTTAAAAAAATTCATCAAAGACTGCCATAATATCTTTTTTTCACCATACGTGATTATGGATATCATATATTCCATGGATTTTATTACTTAAACATAAAAAGATGAAGAATGAACACTGAATGAATTTAGTAGTAAAATCAACAAAATGAACAAAAACTGGTTTGTTTGATTGTCCACAATTGCAAGGTATCCACTGAAAAAAGCAGGTCTTTTCTTTTTACAAGCAGTAACAAAACTGCTCCAAAACTCGATAGGATTGAGATCTTTCAGGGCGCATTCATACTGGCGCTGTTTGATCCACTTTATACGAACCCTGGTCAGCTTCCACAGATAGTACGGCATGTCTGAAGTGGTGTGAATGTTCACTCACACTGTGGTGCAGCCCAAAAAATTACCGTATACTCCAGTCCACTTGAAAAGTGGAAGTCTCAGTTGACGTTCAAGGTCAGAGTGCAGTGCATTTATTTATGAGGGACATGACAGATTGTCTACTGCGTATGATTTACAGACATATATGTAATTTTAAAACTGTTAAATCCAAGCAATACCTCACTGGCCGTCCATGCAAACGCAGCAGCAGCACATCGTAGTCTATCATTCTTGGCAGTGACCTATCAGCAGTGGAGATGCCTGCACCGTACTGAAGAAGGTGAATGACAGTGAGACTATGTGCTGCTGAGGCTCCATTGATGATTTGTGGTGTACAAGCTGCTGAACAGGATGGATTTCCATGTTTGGTCCTGGCCAATCAATGAGCTGGGTTTTCTTCTTCCCTTCTTAGTTAGTACTGTAGTTGTTTCAGGCAATCCCATCCCAAACGAGCAGTTATTGTAAATGCTTGACGTTGTCCTGGTGGTATGGTCCACTTGAGTAAAGTGCAGTGTGAAAGTGAACCAAATCAAATGAAGGTGAGACATTTCTCAGCATTGCCCGCCCAATCAAACTGAGCAACCCGGATTATCGTGGTGTGAATGCACCCTCGGTGGTCAACAACGACAAGTTTCAAGTAAATTGGTTCAGACATTTTTGAGCCACCACGTTGACCTACCAGGTATGCAGAAGCACATGACACCAACATGGGCATAGGATTGTGAAACCAAAATCTGAATTATTGATGGATATTAAACAAAAATGAACAAAATGTACAAAAATTAAGAAAACACTAAGAAAATACAAAGTAAAAACATGAAGAAAAATATCAAAAAGATGGACAGCACATTAATAATATAATCAACAACATGAAGATGGAAAGCAGACATTAGAAAAAAATTACCCCCAGTTGACTGACTCCACTGTCTCAATGTCCAAAGGGTCCATAGACTGTGGTAGGGCTTTATAGAAGCCTACCAGTCTGTCGGTGAGGAGCTCACAGAGCTCAGTGTTCTCTGTTAAACACTTGGCAGCGGCAGGTTCTGGTAAACTGACCAGCAGCATCAAGCCCTCGCATGCCTTCACGACGATCCTGCCATCCTGAATAGAAAGGAGAACACAGATCAGAAACAGAAACGGCTAAGACAGAAAAAAAAAAGTTACATATACAACCTAAATTCTACTCACGGGGCTCTTTGTGAGGTTGAGCAGGGAGGTGACCAGATTGTAATTGTTGCTGTTATTATTGTTGCTGGATGCACGAGGACTAGAAGCAGCAGCAGCAGCCTGTGGTTCCGCCAGATGCTCAGCCTGTCCCTTGGTTGAGGACTGGCCCGTATCTGGGGCCAAAACATTCTCTCTTACCCCCTCTGCTCCTCCAGGACTCTTTATCTCAGGTCTTTTTGACTTGTTCTGTGAGAGACAGCACATTTATGAAATAATGCATACTTATAGGCTCAAGACTGCTGCAGGTCTGTCATGCATTCCTACAGATATTAATTATTTATCAATGTAGAGCGCAGAATTTTTCTCTGCAGTGTCTTAAGCACCCACCTCAAGGAAGAAGTTGACAAGGTATGGGTCCTGTTTCAGTTTGGCACAGACTATACAGAGGAACTGAATTTCTTCATTTTCTGTAGGAGCAGCAAGCACCTCCCCACACAGACGGATCAGTTTCTGACGGAGGAATGTTGCAGCCACAGAAAAATAAATACGTAAGGGTTTGTGGAAAAGCGGTAGCAAAAACCACTGAAAATCAGACATTTCTCACCTGCACTGGTCTGTGGACATTTATATGAGGCAGGAGTGGCTGTCGAATGTGAGCTAGTAACTTTGTATAAAAGGTGAGGACCTGCTGTTTCATCCCTGGAGGACACTGGAAAAAACAGAAACACAATATATAACCATGTGTTCAAAATCACACCAAAATATATTTCTTCTAAGTGACTTTGCAGCTGAAAGAGGAGTTAAATCAAACATGATGCCAAATGAATGCATTCACATGTTGCCTTTGTTTGCACATGATGAACATCAATGACTAAAGTCTTGATTCTGATATTAAGTAGATGTCATTCAAAATGAAATAACACATAGTAATCATATCATGAAGATTTTCCTCCAAGAATAATTCCTGTTGATCACGAGCACAGCTGCCTTACATCTGCCTTGCCAAGTGTGTACAGAGTCTCCAGGATCTTATGGTGCAGAAGATACTCCATGCAGGGCCCTGTCTCTCCAGATTCCCTTTCCGCTTCCTCCTGGGTTACGATGTCCAGCATCTGTTCCAGGTGAGATGGGATGTTTGTGTCTGTAACTGGAGCTTTGTCATCTAACCGGGAAAAAACACAAAACATATCAGAGCACATACTGAACAGAAAGCCTGATGAAATTAATCACATCTGTACTTTCCCTTTTTCCACGTGTGAGGCCTCTGTTTTACATTTTTTGACTTGCAAAAAACCATACCACTGCCAAATTGCACAATGACTTTGAAAAATCCACTGACCTTTGCTGTCAAAATAATGTAGCTGATTGTACTTTTTTCACTTCCAAGTTGTGAAGCTCATCTTACTAACAAAACTACTTATTTCCCAGTAATTTATAGTGTTTTGCAACACTTTTGCTGACAGGCATGTGAAGTAAGTGTTTAGTTATTGGAGTTAACCCAGTAAATGAAGAGAGCATGGCACGAAAACAATCAGTCCCCCAATGCAACTTAGTTGGGGATGACTGCAGACAAAAAGTGATAATGCAACATTATGACAGCCTCATCTGTAATAGTGGACCACACCAAGAAAACACAGCATGTTCGAGTGTTGCAACACTGACATTAAATTCTTCACATTTTAAATCAACTGCCTGGGGCAGTGTGGCTCCTTAACGTTCGTTTCAGTGTGAACAGAAAATAAAACATGTACATCAAGCTCAGTATACAGGATCACAATATCCCACTACATAGTCTGGAGTTAATGAACAAAGACAGCATGTTCACTCTTAAATAGAGTATTTGGTTATTATAAGTAGGTCAATGCAATGATCGACTAAAAGCACTGAACTTGTACAAAACCTGGTGTTTTCTTGTGTTGCTCTCTTAACTTTTTCAGATGCTGTTTATTGTAATCTGTCAACTTACAAGACATTTAACTTTCTTCATGTTGTATTTTATTCTACAATGTGCCGGTAGAAGTGGCAGCAACTGATAACAGCCATCTGCTTTTTCTCCACTTTTTCTTAAAATTTTGGGATATACACTGCTTTTTAAAAATTTTCTTTTGTGGGATCAATTTTTCATTGATATGGAGAGAAGAGTTTACTCCAGACAGGACCTCCTGGACCTGAGGCAGAGGCAATGTGGAGCTTACCAACCAATCCAACTGGATCTGAGAAGGACTCTGTGTAGCTGCAGGGCTGGTGCCAGAGTAAAAGGCAGAAAATTCAGGAACAAGCCTTTCTACCAACTGCACTGATGGGCAATGTGAACCCACTACCCAACACAGTGGATGAGTTGGAGCTACTGGTGAAGAGCCAGAAGGAGTTCTGACAGGCTATTCAATTCAATTAAATTTTTCTTGTATTGCACCAATCGTGATCACTGATTATCTCTTGGCGCTTCACAATTTTTTGAGGCCAGGACCTCAAGACCATACAGACAGACAATCATTCATGTGGGAGGAAGCCGGAGTACCCGGAGAGAACACACAGGGAAAAATTCCACACAGAAAGGCCCACCGCCCAGTGGTGGCATTGAACCCAGGCTGTGAGGCACAAGTGTTACCCACTGCACCACCAAGGCCAGTTTCATGTGCTTCTGTGAGAACTGGCTGAACAGTGCCTGCACAGACTACTCTGTTCAAATGCCTGAATACACCATGGTCCATTGGGACAGAGATGCCAAAAAGACTGGAAAGAGGAGCAGCTGCAGTGGACGACCAACATCACTACATTGCAGGACTGGACATTACAGAAGATCCTTCATCCCCACCACTGTCAGACTGTTCAACACCACCGCTGATGGCAAGACAGTGAACATCTTAATAATGTAATCTTTCATGCCTTCTGAATGAACTGGCCATATGAAATTCCCAAAATGGGATAAATGAACTTTATCCTATTCTATTTAGTTAAGGAGAAGATAATTCTATACCAAAATGACCATAATCTGAACAATATCAACTACATTCCACCAACTCTAAACAAACACTTTAAAAGTACAGTACTATCAACATGAAAAACTCATAGGGCATTCTGCAGAAAAAGCCATTTTACCACTTTGGATCTTTTCCATTTCACTTTGGACTGTGCTTACCAGAAGTTTCAATGTAATAATGTGTAATGGCCTTCCAATGATATACAAAGTCCTCCTGTAAGGGCAGCGAAGGGGCAAGCTGGAAAAAAAGAAATGTGAATACATAAGAGGAATGTATGTTTCAGATGTGGCATTTTCCTACAGAGTAAATATGAATGAAGCTCATTTCAAAACTTCAAAATCTTTCTATCATACTGTCCATATTTTGTTCTTCATTCTTCACTTCTAATCGTCGTGTCAAGGTTCATAATAACAAAATATCTATTTAAACAGTATCTCTCAGTAAGGAGTAGCTTGTAATATGTAGTTTATTCTTGCCATTTACATGTTAATCACTCTCTGTATTTACAGTTGGCGTTTCCTTGGCCTTGTTTAAAATCTGTGCAGTTTAAAGCATCCACCTGCTAACAAGGACAGGACAGAGGCATTTTCCTGCTGGTTCGTTAGCTGTCTGGCTAACTATGACGTTGACCTTTAAATACAAGTTGTGAGGTAATCCAAAGGGATGGCCTTTTTTAATAACAAACAGCATGTTATTTCAACACCTTTCATATTAACTCAAACCCAGCTGACTGGAAAGAAGCTCCAACTAACTAGCTTCTTAAGGCGTCAGCTTAGCTTCAACTAGCTCTAACTAGCGGCTAACTAGCTGAGCTATCGAAACTGCCTTTAAAACAGAAAGCAGTCTGTAAAGAATAAAAGTGGCAGTAGGGGGGTCGGTTAGTCAGCGGGATTTGACACACAGAAAAATGTCCAGACAGAAGGTCACGTACAGCAAACAAGAGTAAACACACATGACAAACACAAAACGCTAACACTAGCTCAAGCTAATCAGTTAGCTCACAAGCTAGCACCGTATGCCTAATGCTGACGTTATCCTAACGGGGCCTCGTTCAGACAAAATAAGCGACCCGGTCTGTTTTGTAATATACTTACCGCTTCCACGGCGTGTTGGAGAATGGACGTAAATTTGGAGAACATTTTGTTCTTCGATTGGACTAGTTTCTCCCGAGAAGACCTAGAGAATTCCTCTATCTTCTTCTTCCTGTTGCTACCGCCTCGATCCAGATTGGAGGTTTCATACACTGACCCTTGAAACGAAATGATAAATGTAAGCAATAAAACCTCAACACGTCTCTGGCCTCTAGACTCCGCCAGGCCTGGATCTGCCACTGTAAACAAGACGTCTCCGGAGTCGGTAACGTAGCTCCTTTTGGACACGGTGGCACTTCCACCGCCAAACGGCTCCGCTTATGACCAGCAGGGGGCGCAGTCACACAGGACACTGGACCAAGGCAAAATTCAGTAGTGAAGGCATAACATCAAATCATTTTTTTTTTACTGTAAATGAATTGACAAAATGTATTAATTGTGCATGCATGGCTTTAACAACATTAAATCAAAATGAACAAAATGACAGTAAACAAAATAATAAAAAAGAACAAAATCATCTCCCAAAGCAACAAAAATAAAATATGAGAAAAATTAACACAAATGAACAAATTTATGAAGAAATTTTTAAAACATAATCAACACAATTAATAAAATAAGGTGAATAAAACAATCATCAAAATGAGAAAAATATATTATAGTAAACCCACAATATCTATTTTTCTGTAAATCAATTAACATATAACATGTTAAAACATAACTTGTATGGAAGTGAAGATTTAACTTATTTGCATACTTGGCTTTAATATCATTAAGTCAAAATGAAGAAAATGAAAATAAACAAAGTAGCTGAAGCGATCAACAAAATTAACAATAAAAAGAACCAAAAATTCACCAATGAAAAAATAATCACCAAAAGGAGCAAATGAACAAAATTATCAAGAAAATGAACAATTAAGCAAGACAAAAAACCCTGAAAAATGAACAAGTCATCAAGAAAAATGAGCAACACAATGAATGAAAATGAACAATAAGAAAGGAAACAAATAAAAATGAACAAAAGCAAGACCGTTATCATGAACAAAACAGTTGTTAAAATGAAGAAAATATGCAAAATAATCCACACAGTCAACAAGGGTGGGAAAAATGATCAAGAAAATTAACAAAATTTTCGAGTAAATGGACAAAAAAAAGACAAAATAAAAGTAGAAATGAATAAAACAAACAAATGTACATCCCAAAGGCAGCCACAGAGACTAATCACTGACCGTGATCAATGAAAATGAAGCTCAGTGCGTTCATTGAATTGAGGGGCAATGATCAATAATTTCAACTGTGGAAACAATAATGAATGTAGATTTTGTCAGAACATGGTTATAATCAAATCAATCATGGTTATAATCAATAAAATGAGTAAAAATAATCAAAATAATAAATCAAAATGATTTAAAAAAGAAAACCATATGAAAATTAGTTAAAAATGGCACAATAAAGAAATTTTTTAAAAATCATGAAAATTGG